>JAOXJQ010052281.1:0-14145 GCA_025762765.1 Quercus bicolor | reverse complement strand
GGATAATGATAGCTCGGCAGACATCATCTACCTCTTCGCTTTCCAGCAGCTGAACTTAGATCCAGGAAGGCTGCACCCATTTGACTCTCCCCTCGTCAGCTTCAGTGGAGACAGGGTATATCTCAAGGGCATAGTGACGCTGACGGTTATAGTGGGGACTTGCTCGAGGCATTTAACTTATCAGTTGGACTTTTTGGTGGTAGATTTCCCATCATCTTACCATATGATCATCGGGAGACCCACGCTTAACCGTTGGAAAGCAGCCACGTCTACCTATTGCTTGAAAGTAAAGTTCCCAATAGAGAATGGTGTGGCCAAGGTGAAAGGAGATCGAGTACTGGCCAGGGAATGCTACTAGGCCGTGCTAGCTACCAAGGAGAACCATACATGGATGATCTAAGAGAAGGAAGAAGAGAAAGTGGAAGCCCTGGAGATAGTGGAGTTGGTCGAGTGAGCCACAGCAAGGACGACTAGGATAGGGACGACATTAAGTCCCGAGATGAGGACAAGACTTGTCCAATTCCTTAAAGAGAACCGAGGTCTTCGCATGGAGTCATGAGAACATGCTAGACACATCCCTAAGAGTTATCGAACACAAGCTCAATGTGGACCCCAAGAAGAAACCTATCCAGCAGAGATGACGAGTCTTCACTCCAGAACAGAATCAAGCAATTACGGATGAGGTTAACAAGTTGCTATTAGCAAGTTTTATTTGAGAAGTTTAATACCCAAAGTGGCTCGCCAACGTCGTCCTGATGAAGAAAGTGAATGGGAAATGGAGGATGTGCATGGACTTCACGGACTTGAACAAAACTTGTCCAAAAGATAGTTTCCCTTTGCCAAGGATAGATCAACTAGTGGATTCTACAGCAAGGCATAAGTTACTGATGTTTATGGATGCCTTCTCGGGATATAACCAATATAACCAGATAAAGATGGCTGAAGAGGACTAGGAGAAAACTACTTTCATCACGAGCCAATGACTTTATTGCTTTAAGGTAATGCCCTTTCAAACTAAAAAATGCAGGAGCAACTTACTAGAGGCTAGTGAATGAGATGTCCAGCAAGCAGGTCAGAAGAAACATGGAGGTATATGTGGATGACATGCTCGTCAAGAGTAAGGAAGAGCTTGCCCATCTAGATGACCTAAAGGAAACATTTTCCACACTTAAACAGTACAGGATGAAGTTGAACCCTAGTAAGTGTGCCTTTGGAGTAGCTTTGGGAAAGTTCTTAGGATTCATGGTGTCCTAAAGGGGGATAGAAGCAAACCCGGAGAAGGTGCAAGCCATACTTGATATGGCGTCGCCAAAGACAGTCAAAGAAGTCTAGAAGCTCACAGGAAGGATAGCAGCATTCAACAGGTTCATCTCTAAAGCGACCAACAAATGCTTGCCCTTCTTTAAAACATTGAAGCAAGCTTTTGCTTGGACTGACAAATGTGAGGAAACTTTTCAAGAACTCAAGCATTACCTGAGCAATCCGCCCCTTCTAAGTCCATCTAAGGAAGGAGAAAACCTGTATCTATATCTGGCAGTATCAGCCATAGCCGTGAGTGCAGCCTTAATTCGAGAAGAAGACAGGAAACAGCTCCCAGTTTACTATGTCAGCCAAGCTTTTCAAGGTGTAGAAGCCAAGTACCTAAGGATTGAAAAGATTGCATTTGCCTAAATAGTAGCTTCGCGCAAGCTGCGACCGTACTTTCAGGCGAACCCCATCCTGGTAATGACGGACTAACCCATCAAGAAGTCCATGAACAAGCCCGAGGCAGTAAGGAGAATGGTCCAATGGGTAATCGAGCTTAGCCAGTTCGACATTGAATGCCACTCCAAGACAGCCATTAAGGCACATGCTCTAGTAGACTTCATTGTCGAGTTTACTCTTCCAGATGAGGACGACCTTACCGATAAGATAGAACGGTGGACGATATAGACCGTCGTTCATCCGCCCAAAAAAGGGGGGGAGTAGGGGTTGCCATAACCACCCAAACGGAGAGATGCTTAAATACGGAGTTCAACTAAAATTCCCGGCCACCAACAATGAGGCTGAGTACGAAGGAGTATTGACGGGGCT
Organism: Quercus bicolor; assembly: GCA_025762765.1. Lineage (NCBI taxonomy): Eukaryota > Viridiplantae > Streptophyta > Magnoliopsida > Fagales > Fagaceae > Quercus > Quercus bicolor. Next base: position 12,072 of record JAOXJQ010052281.1, on the reverse strand, counting down.
AAGAGTCAGAAAAACACTAGAAGCTAAAAACTTGCTCCTCTAGAGAAATTCTAAGCTAGTAATAGGGCAATACAGGAGGAGTATGAAGTAAAGGAGGAAAGAATGCAAAAATACCTCAGGCTGACGAAGTATTTAACACAGGAATTTGATAGGGTGGAGTTTGTGCATATCCCCAGGAGCCAAAACAAGATAGCAAACGAAATCGCAAAGCTAGCATCGTCAGAAGAAGGATTAATAGGCATGGGCTTAGAGATAGAAGCCCAGAAACGCCCTAGCATTGAAGAAATCTTTACATTTGCTATCCAGAACATAGAAAACTGGATGACCCCGATCATTTCATTCCTCCAAGACAGCCATCTCCCACAAAACGTCGACGAGGCCAGGAAGGTTAGGAAGAGAGCAGCCAGATTCACGATCTTGAATGACACCCTGTACAAGAGGGGCTTTTCTATGCCCTACCAGAAGTGCGTAGATGAATAGGAAGCCAAGTATATCCTGAAAGAGATTCATGAAGGAGTGTGCAGAGACCATGCAGGCCCCAGATCCTTAGTAAGTAAAGTCGTCAGAACAGGTTACTTTTGGCCTACTATGCAGGTGGACACAAGGGAGCTCGTCAAGAAGTGCGACAAGTGCCAAAGGTTTGGGAATGTCCAACACCTGCCAGCCGAGAGACTGACGACTATAGCCTCCCCTTGGCCGTTTGCACAATGGGGAATTGACATTGTCGGCCCATTGCCCCAAGGTAAAGGTCAGGTAAAGTTTCTACTAGTTGCTATTGATTACTTTACGAAATGGGTTGAAGCGAAGGCATTAGCAACCATCACTGAAGCAAAAATCCAAAGCTTTGTGTGGAAGAACATAATTTGCAGGTTTGGGATTCCATGTATGATCATATCAGATAATCAGCGGTAGTTCGACAGTCAGAGCTTTAGGGATTTTTGCTCAGGTCTAAGGATCAAGAACCAATTCTTATTCCGAGGACATCCACAGGCAAATGGACAAACGTAGGTGACTAATCGAACACTACTCAAGATCATCAAAGCCAAGCTGAACGATTCTAAGGTGGCTTGGCCTGAGGAATTGCCCAACATCTTGTGGGCTTACAGGACTACGACGAGAACCCCAATAAGAGAAACCCCCTTCAAACTTACTTACGGTACTGAGGCAGTAATCCTGGTTGAAGTGGGAATGAGCAGTATTAGACGAGAAATATTCCATGAGGACGACAACGACGATTAGCTAAAAGTCAACCTGGACTACCTAGATGAAGTCAAAGACGGAGCCATTAACAAGATGATGAAGTACCAGTAGAAGATGGCCGATTACTACAACAAGAGAGTGAAGCTCAGACAGCTTGATATAGGGGACCTCGTCCTACGCAAAGTTACCTCATCGACCAAAGATTCTGCCCAAGGGAAGCTCGGCCCAACTTGGGAAGGACCCCACCAAGTCATCCATTACTCCAAACAAGGAAGCTATCACCTAGAAACCCTGAATGGGCAGAGAATCCCACGACCATGGAACATCGAGCACTTGAAGAAGTACCACCAACAAATGTAACAGACAATTGTATTCATTCTTGAAAGTAATAAAAGAATTATTCAACCCATATCTTAATGCAAGAAAACCCAGCAACTTAAAAGTCACAAAAGGAAAAATGGCTAAGTAACAAGATTCCGCCTAGACGGATGTAAGTTACTGACGAAGCAAAAAAATAAAAAAAATTACAAGATCTCTTAAATGGGTGTAAGTCATGAAAGAATGGCTAAGTAACAAGATTTCATCTAGACGGATGTAAGTTACTGACAAAGCCAAAAAAAAGGACAAGATCCCTTAAATGGGTTTAAGTCATGAAAGATTAACTAAGTAACAAGATTCCACCTAGACGGATGCAAGTTACTTACGAAGCCAAAAAAAAAAAAAATGACAAGATCCCTTAAATGAGTGTAAGTCATGAAAGAATAGCTAAGTAACAAGATTCTGCCTAGATGGATGTAAGTTACTGACGAAGCCAAAAAAATGACAAGATCCCTTAAATGGGTGTAAGTCATGAAAGATTGACTAAGCAACAAGATTCCGCCTAGACGGATGTAAGTTACTGACAAATCCAAAAAAAAAAAAAAAAATGACAAGATCCCTTAAATGGGTGTAAGTCAAACATAAAATCAGCCAAGTAACGAGATTTCGCCTAGATGGATGTAAGTTACTGACGACACATTATTCCTTCAATAAGCATAAGTCTCAACGAAAAGCTTAACTAAGTATCAACAATGCAAGCTACTGACGAAGAAGAAACAACCAAAGAAACGAAGAGAATGTAAACAAGTAAGTATAAAATTACAAACGTAAGTAAAGGCCCAAAGATAACGGGCAACCAGCATGGTATTTATAAAGCCCATAAACACTGGGTAAGATTGTTCTCAAATTAGAATATTGTTCTCAAAGTAGAATTAAAAAGCCCACCTCTTCCAGATCCAAATTCTCTAGATCTACTCTAGTCGAGTGCTTGGTGAAGTATCTCCTTAGGAGCTTAAAGCCTTTAAAGTACCAACTAAAGAGCACTGTGTTGTACTCGTCAGTTTGCTGGAAAGCCTCAACGGCCTTAGTAGCAATGGTCTTGAGTTTCTCCTTGGTAGCTAGAAGTTGTTCATCCTTTTCCAAAGTCAACTGCTGCTCGGCCCTAAGGTCGTGACCCAAGGTCTTGGCCTTTTCCTTGATGGTGTTGGCCTCTTCCATTGCGACAATTAAGTCTTTCTTTAATTTGGAGTTCTCTGCTTCTAGAGCCTGCATCCTGGACATTACAGACGCGACCTTTGCTTCCTGAGTGAGGTACTTTGAGGTGAAATGAAGGCTCTCCCCCAGCACCTGAAAAGATGATTGAAGCCTTCAAAAAAAAAAAAAAAGTACTGAAATTTCACTAGTACACTACCTGAACGATTTTGTGGACATAACGAGCCATAACCTCATTGGAAGGTGTCCCCGAGAAAACCTTCAGGTCCTCAGCAGTGACGACCTCATGTGCCCTCTCCATCGCAAGTCCAGCGTCGTCCCAAACACTGGTCAGACGGGAATCAGCCTTCTCCTTCCCTTTATCAGTTAAATGTGGCCTCTTCGAGATAGGAGTGGTGATCTCTTCAATTGAAGTGGCAGGAGAAGCCGTCTTCGTCATCTCGATACCAAGAACAGCTGGACTGACGGTGACAGCTAGAGTAACAGGGGCCTTTCCCTGTAACACGCACTGTCTTCTTCCCGAGATTGGACAATGGCTCGTTCTTTTTGGATCTCATCTTAGCATACATATCTTGGTTGAATTTAGTCATCATCCCTAAAAAAAAAAAAAAAAAAAAAGAAAAAAAAAAGAGGAAAAAATTGTAAAAAAAGAAAAAAGAGAAAAAGGAGAAATGACGAACTAAATAATTACTCTTCTTCTCTTCCCTTTCAATGGTACGCAAGACGTAAACGGAGGGCTCCGGGCCAAGGCAATACAAAGCCAAAGTACGAGGATCGACCAAATCATCAATAGACTTCGCGCATTCAATGGCAACCTGAACGCGTTGTTTATATCTACTCTTGAGCTTAGGTCATCTCTTAACTGCACAAGGAACCCAAAAAATTAGCAATAGCGAAATAAACAAAACCAAACGGAGAAACAAAGTGTTGAAAAGAACAACGATGCACCTAGATGCGGGGTCCCCTACCGATGGAGCAACCTAGGGAGATCACCCCACACCTCGCCAAAGGGAGTCTCCCATTCGTCCTCGGACACAAAAAAGAAGCAAAACTTCCTATATCTAAATGACAAAGGCAGATCCCTGACGATCCTAGTCCTCCTCTCACAGGGCACCAGTTTGTAGTACACGTGCTCTTTAGACTCCTTTAAACGATATAAATAAACTAGCTCATCCACCCTGATTATATCCCCTTTAGTAGCAGCCAGTCATATTTCCATATAGCTGACCACTATTCTCCACGAATTAGGCAAAAGTTGTCTAGGAGCAATGTCGAAGCAATTTAGGAGCTCCATGATGAATGGGTGGACGAGGGACCTAAGCTCGCACAAGAAGGCAGCCTTATAGAAGAATACCTCCCTGGGCGAAAAATGGCAAGCTCGTTCCTCCTCTTAAGGAAGACGAACCCTAACCCTTTCAAGGAATTGAAATCTATCCCTAAATCTAAGAGACAAAATTTGCAATCGAAGGGAGGAAAACACGGGAAGTACCCAAAGAAGCCCCTAAACGTTCAAAAAAGAAAGAAACTGAGGGGCAGGCTACCCTAACCTCAGAGTTATTGGCCATGAAAACCAGACACAGAGATGAATCCTTAAAAAAAAAAAAAAAAAAAAAAACCCAAAACAAACACAAAACAAGAAAAGAAAGAAAGATCACAGATTGAGCATGGTTTGTATCTAAAAAGAAGGGGGAGAAGAAAAAAAATACCTCAAAGAGAGCATAGAATACTCAGCCACGGAATGCATCGGCTCGAAGAAAAACGCAGAAAAAAGTCAGAGAAGAAGAAGCTTAGAACAATGATGGGAAGTTGGAGAAAGTGAAGGGAAAGTGAAAAGAGGGGAAGTTTAAAAACCAAGGCACAAAAAATTGAAATTCAGCGGGAAACCCCAAGAGTCCCACAATTGGAGCATTAACTCCATTGGTCAGAACACGCCACGTGGCCACGGTATGTGTGGCGCTGCCACTATGCATTAAATGTGGAGCGAAACCCCCAAGAACCATGTCGGATCAGGGAACCTTTCATCTTTTGATGGTCGTCATGGCACATCACGATGACCACAGAACCCGGGGGGCAGCTGATGGGACTGATGAACTTAATTTCCCTAGACGATCTCATCAAACATACTCGTCCACCTCGGCGCGATACAAACGAACACAGGGGAACTATTAATAAGAACATTCAATGCCTCGAGCAGTTACCAACCAGCTGGCAGACCGTTAGAGCCTCATCAAAACCCATATTCATGAGACTTGAGGCATTACAAAAAAGACACTAAAGCCATAATTAAGGCCCCCAATGGCTAAGAACCACAAAGCTGTATATGTACACTTTGAACAGCTACAAACCAGGTACATTCACACACCTAAAAGTACTCATAAGTGTCTCTGATATTCTCTGTCTTTTCTAAAGGCTTCCTTGTACTGACTTTGGTATCGGAGACGTTGTGGCAGACACCACACCAGTGACTACTTTTAGGGAGCCATCTACCGTATTTGTAGGAATACAGACGAGGACTTAGTTCCATCTGGATGCACTCACAAAGACTGACGATTTGCACTTCATCAGTGGGTAAATTTTGAAAAGTTGAAAGTGGATAGGTGAGTCATCAACTCACTATTTGCCTTAGCTTACACGTGCTCCACCCCAAAGACCATTTCTCTTGTTTTCTTTGCTGCACTAGAAGCTTCTTGGTTCATTTTCTTTGTTTTTTTGTTTTCTTTCTCTCTTTGTACTTACACGGCAACACCTCTCTCTCACTATCTCACTGAAACAATAAATCTCACTCTAAAGAAGAAATTAAACGATTAGCCCTAAGGTTTCAACTTCAAAGCTTGTGGGTAAGTAAATAAAACTTCATCTGACTTTGGGTATTTTGATGGTGTGATTGTTTTGTTTATTTTCCCTTCTTTATTCTCTAATCTAATTGTAGAAGCTGAAATTGTGATTCTGTTTTAGTAGTTTGAAAGATTGATGATATTATGGTCTACTGGATGCTAAATAACGTATTTAAATATGTATAGTATTGGTATAAAAGTACCCAAATGAAATGAGGACCAATTGCATGTATTTGATTATTTTGTAAGAACATATGTTGAAGCTGTCACAGTGACAAATTTGATGTTTACAACAAGAAAAATCTATATTAAATCATATTCTGTGAATTAGGATGTTAGGAGTAGTTTTTATGAATTCTAAGATACACATGGCTGTAATGGAAGTGGTCTCACAGCATTTGGATTGATATAAAAATAATAGTTTAATTTCTAAGTTGCATGAAATTCTGTCAGGACAGATTTGAGTATGTTTTCTTGTATGATTTTTGATAAATCATGGTTTTATACTTTGACTCTAAAATTGATATAGTATTTACTAGTTCTCTGGAAGAGTGGCTCTGTAAAATTTCATGAAGATTTGATGTGTATAGATAGCTCATTTGTATTTTACAAATGAGGCATATGCTGCTGAAATGAGTAGTAAACAGTAAATGATAACTCTCATTTTGTGAAATTAATTCTAAAATTAGGGTGAATGTTTTGAGCTATAATTTAATATACTTATCTTTTGGTATGTCTAGATCATAGATGAATTTTTATACCTTGGTTTCTCTATGTTTGGTACATAATGTGTTTGATGAATACATCTTGTCTTTGGGGAAACTTTATGTGATGGGAATTAAGATTTTATTGAGTTTGAGAGTTAGGTTGTGTTTGAGGTTTAAGTTTATATATTTAGGAAGAGTTGTTAGTAATAAGTTTTGGCCTTTCATTTAGGTGACGAGAACGAGAACGTGGACACTTGAGCTCTTCTTATACAAATCTCTCGCGTCTTTTGTTTTCAGGTAAAGGATGAGTGGCATCTGCGTTTAATAAGAATAAGGACTATTTAAAAAATTATTATGCATCAAAACCTTTTAATTAGAGATATTACATATAAGCATGATTTAAGTAAAAATTTATGTTCATGACTTATTGAATCCTATATATATATATATGATAATTTTAGCATATTGATGCTATTATTTATATCACGAACTTAATATTTAAAGAATGAAATGGATATGCTACTGTTATGAAATATTTGTGTAAAAGCTTAATTATTAGAAAAATATAATTTTCGGTTATTCTATTATTACGATTCGAACTCAGATAGTAGGGGTTATAGTATTGGTATTTCTATGGAGATTTTGATTGGCCATTATAAGTGGTGAGGACTCTACTGTATCCGCCCTCGTTGGTAATGGCCAACTTGTGAAGGATGCCAACCAACCCCCATGGTTGATGATATGATCACATTGAAAGGGGTGATACTTTTTGATATGATCCTGGGATTTCCTAGCATTGTGGGGAATGTTGAATGCCTGACACTTTGTGCTGGAAGCCTCCCAAAGTTGTGACAGACTTACAATTGGATTAACTAATGTGTATCATAAATGAGCTATTAAGCTATTTGGAAGTCATAAGAAAAGTATGATGATAAGAAAAGTATGTTGAATGTGTTATAAGTCTAATAGAAAGTTTATGATAAAGTAATTTATAGTCTATTTAAAGATAAGGTTATTGAATTATGTTTAAGTTCTTTATTATGTCATTTTTATTATTATATGGAAGGAAAATGAAGTATTTTCATCAGAAAGTTCATAAGTATATTAAGAATAGTATGAATACTATTTATCAAAGCTGACATATCCATAAAATGTTTGATTTACATGCATTTTTATTAAATGCTCATGGAGCTTAAAATCTTACTGGGCTTTGCAGCTCATCCTATTATATTTTAGTGCCCAAGTTCTTCCTTAGAAGCAGCAAGAGTATTAGAGGTGGCAAGGAATCTGTGATTCTCATTTTGTTAGAATGTATAGTTTTTGTTGTATAATAGTCTAACTCTTTTGCTATATAGGAGGAATCAAGATATACTTGATCCTTTAAGCACCGATGTAATTCAGAACCTTAGTTTGTTTTGAACCCTAGTTTTATGTCTTGGGGTTAGGTTTGTAAATAATAGTTTTGCTAAAAGTTTAGTTATGTAATAATTACTGAATACTTTAAGTTTCAACCAAGTTGTAATCTTGCAAGTTTGAAATGAAATGAAGTTTCAAAGTTTTTGACAGTTGTGGTATATATTGGCTTTTATACAAGAAAATAAACAAGAATACAAGAAACGATTTTTGATAAGAACCTTAAGCTTAAGTTGGTTCGTGTTAGTATTGAGGTAAACTTGATATTAACATATCAGTCATGCTTTAAATTCCGAAGTACAGGTTTGGGTCGTGACACAAGGTATGTGGTCTGAGGAGCCAAGCATGACCAAAGTTTTGTTTGATACTTAAACAAGTAATATGAAATGTAACGCATAATGTCATAAACAAAAATATGGCAAAAAGGACTTTCATTAATAATAATACCTTCATAGGTTATTTACATTTTAGGGGCGAGGTATAACATTTTCATCTAGATCTTCTAAATAATATGCACCTATCCCAGCTATCGAGGTGATACGATATGGTTCTTTCCAGTTGGGCCTTAATTTTTCCCATGCTGGGTTCTTTGAAGTACCCAAAACTTTTCTTAATACCAAGTCACCAGGCGCTAATGGCCTTAACCTTATGTTGGCATCGTACCCTTGCTTAAGCTTGTGTTGATAATACGTCAATTGAATCATGGCATTTTCTCTTTGCTCTTCAATTAAATCTAAACTCTTTTCTAATAGCCCATCATTGTTGCTCGGGGTGAAGGAGCTTGTCCTTGGTGTTGGGAATCCGGTCTCCAGAGGAATTACAACCTCGGCCCCATAAGTCATTTAAAAGGGTGTCTCCCCTGTTGACCTACGAGGTGTAGTCCGATATGTCCAAAGGATGTGTGGCAGGTCTTTTACCCATTTTCCCTTTGCATCATCCAGCCTCTTTTTTAGTCCATTCACTATGACCTTATTGATAGCCTCGGCCTGTCCATTCCCCTGTGGATAAGCCGGGGTGGAATACCTATTCTTAATGCCTAGGTCACAACAGTACCTCCTAAAATCTTTGCTGTCAAACTGAAAACCATTGTTTGAGATGAGGGTATGAGGGATCCCAAACCGAGTGACAATATTTTTCCAAACAAACCTTCTAGCATCCACGTTCGAGAAAGGTCTACATCTGTCTGCTGACCGAGAGATGAATCGGTTAAGGGCAGCTGTCATCCTCCTTAACTTCTAGACCTCTTTAGGATTCCGAGGAGGCTGCAAGATGTTAATTGCTTTAATTTGGTCAGGATCTATTTCAATTCCCCGGTGAGTGACCATGTATCCCAAGAACTTTCCTGAACCAACACCAAAAAAGCACTTAGATGCATCGAGGCATAGCTTGTGTTTCCTTAATATATCAAAGATATTCCCGAGGTCACTAACGTGCTCGAATTCTAGCTTACTTTTGACCACCATATCATTTATATAAACCTCAATATTTTTGTCTAATTATAGCTCGAACATCCTGATTATCGTCCTCTGATAGGTAGACTCTGCATTCTTCAATCCAAAAGGCATCACCTTGTAGTGGTAATTTCCAGTAGGAGTAATAAAAGTTATCTTCTCTTGATCACCCATAGCTAGTGGTATTTGATGGTATCCTTGAAAGGCATCCAAAAAGCTCATTCGAGGATGGCCTACAGTTGCATCCATTAGTTGGTCTATCTAAGGCATGAGGAAATGGTCTTTTGGATAGGCCTTGTTCAAATCTGTGAATTCCACACATACTCGCCACTTTCCACTCTTCTTTTTCACTACTACAGTATTGGCTAGCCACTTAGGGTAAAATACCTCTTTAATAGCCCCAGCTTGCTTAAGTTTGATCATCTCGTCCTTGGCAGCATCAGAATGCTCCTTAGATAACCACCACGGTGGTTGCTTTTTAGGGACGATAGCCAGGTTGACATTTAAATGATGGAAAATGAAGTTTGAGTCCACCCCAGGAGCTTTATAAGCACTCTATCCGAACACATCAATATTCCTCTTGAGAAACACTATCAGCTCTTCCTTCTCTCGAGGAGGCAGTTGAGCTTCGACCTAAAAAAAGCTTTTCCGAATCATTATCTATAACAATCTTCTCTAACTTCTCACACTTTGCCCCTTCTGGCACCGCATCCAAGGATAACACCGGAATCCTTGATTGCTATAAGCCCTCTTCACCTGAGGCCAAGGGCCTAACTTCAGGATGATGCATAATTGTAGTTATCAAGCACTGCCTAACCACAGGCTGGCTCCCAACCAGCTCCTAAATCTGGTCCCTGGACGGATATTTCAGTTTCAAATGTAAGGTGGAAGAAACAGCCCCCAGGGCATAAAGCCAGGGTCTTGCCACAATGGCAGTGTAGAGGGAGTAGACATCCACTACAATGAAGTCAACCTCCACCACTTCCAAACCTGCTTGCACCAGTAGTCTAATTTGACCCTTCAGAACAACGACTTTCTCATTAAAGCCTAACAAGGGCGAATCATAGACTGTCAAATCCTCAGGTTTCAAGTTTAGCCTATTATACAAATCAGGGTACATGATCTCTGCACCGCTGCCCTGATTTACCGATACCGTCTTCACATCATACCTTTCTATCCTGAAGGTGACCCTCTTATATTCATTAATACGGTCCATGAGCTGACGCACACTTCTAATGGGTTTTCTTGTCAAGGATTTCCTCAAATCATGCTCAGTGGGCAGGCCAACCATGAAAGCCCTTACAGCTACGTCATCAAAATTCCGCATCAATTTCATTGAACATCTCCCAATACCTGTCAGAGTATGTCTTCAGGGTCTTACTCTCTCGCATAGTCATGGACAACAAAGAGTCCAAGGGCTGAGGAACTTTGCTACACGTAACAAAACAAGATCCGAACGCCCAAGTGAGTTCTTTAAAGGAATTAATAGAACCTGCTCCCAGGCCATCAAACCATCTCATAGCCACAGGCCCTAAACTGGATGGTAACACCTTGCACATTAAGGCCTCATTCTTGGAGTGTACTGCCATTTTCTGGTTGAAGTGGCTTATATGCTCCACAAGGTCTGTCCGATCATTGTACATGGTAAATGTTGGCTAAGTGAAGCGTCGAGGAAGTTTTCCTCCTTCAAACTTGTGTGTGAAAGGTGATTTGGAAATTTGGTTCAACGTCCTACTCATAGCGTTGTTTCCCAGACCTTTGCAAGATGGGCTTTTACCTCTGCGCTTATGGTGGTGATTCTCATCGCATGAGAAGAACTCACTGGGGGGAGTCCTCGACCTGGGCCTGTAACTGCCATCTCCATCACCATCAGAAGAAGAAACAGAACTTGAAGGAGTCCTCTTCTGTCGTTCGCGGCACAACCTCCTTCGCAAACGATCAATCTCCAGTTGCATGGTTCTAGCATTCTTTTCATAAGAGACGTGGGTCCCACTTCGAGATTAGCTCCTACTAGTATGGGTGGTATGCACACTACCCTCCCGGTTCCTTCTTCGTTCAAGATTGAGAAAATGATCTTGACGTTGGGATCCGGTAGATTCCGCCTGGTTTGGCTGGAAGTCCACCATCGCTGAATTCTTATCACACTAAAGCTCAAGTAATCCCCACAGACGGTGCCAATTGTAAGGACATAGTTCGGTTCCTAAGCCCAAAGGGTGAAAGGAAGTAGGCCCAACAAGCCCAATACAGTGAAAGAACTTTCTTATGAATAACAAAAAATTTTATTTTGAAAATGAATAAAGAGTGAGCTATATATATTTACTTCATAATTGGCTCACTAAAAAAAAAGTCCTATAGCCACATTTTAAAAATGCGGCAATAGCTTTTGAAAACGTGGCTATAGGACAATTCGGCCTATAGTCGCATTTTTTTTAGCCGTGTTTTCAATCGTGGCCTAAAACCCGTAACTATAGGCCAGGACCAATGGCCGTGTTTTTAGAAACGTATAGGACATACTTTAGCTACATTAATAAAAGGCGGCTATAGGGGACAACTATAGCCAAATTTTAAAAACGCGACTATAACCCTGTTTTTTTTTTTTTTTTTTTTTTTTTTTTTTTTTTTTTTTTTTTTGAATTTGGCTATAGTTTAAAATGCGGCTATAGTTTTTTTTTTTTTCCTGGCCAGATGGCAAATGCCTGTCTACAAAAGATGATGAGTTCAAATGAAAGTCAAAGAATGTTGGGTCATGTCATGTTTTATCTTACCACAATGCAAGTCAAAGAATCATACCTATTCCCAAGCATTACAAATTTCTTATACAACAGAATCAAGTTTGGAACCAAACACGTCCAATGAGCATAATGCAAGTGAAAGCATCGTGCCACATATCCAAATGGAATCTAAGTATCTCATACAACCAAAGACCAGGTGTTCATA
>JAOXJQ010052031.1:0-21701 GCA_025762765.1 Quercus bicolor | reverse complement strand
TAAATTCTTGATTTCAAACAACACACAATAAAGACATATATCAATGAAAAACTCATAAATATAAATCAATAAGCAGTCAAAACAAGAAACATAAAAAGCAATAAAAGTATCTCCCCCTAACATGAATAGACCAACAAAAATATGGCAAGAGCTAAAAGTAAAATACAATGTGAAGCACCTAGATACAATTTAAACTCCATAAGCTCCAACCATCCAAAAAATGCTCTCCCCCTGAAAACAAAAACTCTACAAGCTCAAATATGTACTCTCCCATTTTGTGACGGAATGCCAAAGGGCAATCAAAATCCATCATCAAAAGGAGGTGGCAGTGAAGATCGTCGAAACTGTGTCAACTCTGCGCGCAAAGCACAAATCTCATCGAGCACGTCTACCAAAATCTGTCCATGAGCCACCTGAATGGTTAAGACATGATCCAACATATGTCGAATATCTGAATCATCCGAAATAGTCGGTGGAGGAACATCAGCATCAGCAGCACCAGCACCAGACACCTCAGCCATATCAGCACCTGTAGAAGAGGGAGGAGGGGGAACAACACCAGATGACGCACCTCTAGGATGTGTAGGACCAACTCTCAAATGAGCAGCCCTCTGCTTAAGGAAGGTGGCACCTGTGGGAGCAATGACATGAACGGGCTCATCAGAAGGGAAATTAGCTAGACCAAGAAACAACAAAATCCTATGAATGAAAATAGGATGAATAAGAGCATGCGCTACGGCAGAACTCCTATGAACTTCGTTCAAAGAACGAAGAAACAGATGAGGAAAGTTGATAGACGCACCAGAAATAAAAGCGTACAAAAACACACATCGCTTAAGAGGGATGGTGTGGAGATGAGAAATAGGCCACAAAGAATGACACGCTATCCTAAAGAAAAGATAGGCAGTCTCAGTAAGCTTGGCAAACGTGATCCGAGGATCAGAACCCCACTGGATAGAAGACCCAGTGATGTATGACATGACATCATCTAAGGGTGGAGACTCCTCATAGGGATAGACAGGCTCCCTAACGACCGGAACCCCAAGAGCATCAGCCACTACCCGAGGAGTAATGGTGAACTCAACACCTCGTATCCAACTCCTAACAAGAGTGTTGGAATCATAGATGTGACAAGAGAGATTCAAGAAGAACTCTCTAATCAGGGCGGTCGGGTTCTCCACATGCTGTGTAGGGAGGGTCTTCAAAACAAGGGGCTGAATCTCAATCAAGACTTTTATCAAACAGATAGTCTTCGAAGAAGGGAGAGATAATCCACTGTTCCTTTATAGAATGGTTTTCGTCCCCCCTAGAAGGGGTTTGCTACTCTTTGAAGGTGAAGGTTCTAAAAATTTTGCAGAACTGGATCTTAAGCCACATTTTACACCCATGATTTGGTATTTGAGAAAAATTCTGGGTTTCGAGAAGAAGAAGAAGATAAGGGAAAAAAATGAGAGAAGTAAGGAAAAGAAATATTTCTTTTCCTTTTATACTTTGAGGAGTTACTATTTTCCCTCCAAAAAGAAGCTCATTCAAAAACGGATTATCTTTTCAAAATTGACACGTGTCAGCAAAGGGAAACAACTGAATATTTGACAAAGGAGCAGTTAATGGTGCTGAAATCAAGGAAACCAACTTCACAAACAAAGTGTAAAGGCGTGACCCTTCACCAACAGGTTCAGTTTACTTTGTTCCATTTCATTTTTGTTAGCGGACATATTTACATTTTATGTCTTTGTGTAGGAATTAAATGTGGTAAAATAAACATAAAGCATAACATAATGTAAATAAGCAGTAAACATATAATAAAACAAACTTTCTTTTTCTTTCTCATATATTCTTTTGCGTTTAAATATTACAAAAATTGGAAAGAGGGATTTACATGATTTGGCCCTTGTGGCCTATCAACCCTTTCCTAGACAAAAACACAAATAATAACAAAACAATGAAAATTAAAGTTTTACAACCTAAGCCAACAGATGGCTAAACAAAAATAAATAAACAAAACATAAAAAGAAAAAAAAAAAAGGCTACAAGTTTGATGGCGAACAGATCAGGGAGACTACAACGCATAGGCATCCGAGTCATCCCCAGAGTCCTCTTGGGGATAGTTTGGAACCAGATACTCCATCTCTTCCTCATCCCTATTATCCTCTTCTTCCTCCTCCTCTTCCTCACCTTCATCCTCCCCTAAGTTAGAGCCATCAGAGGAGTTTGACTCCTTTGAGTCAGAGAGGTCTGAAGTGCAAGACTCCGAGCCTGATTAAAAGGGCCTGCGCCTTCTCCTGCGCCTAAAGGGGGCCCCCATGAAGGCAGCAAACTTTGCCTCTTCAGCTTCCTCTTCAACCCTTAGCCGAAGTTCCTCTGAGTCTTCTTCTTCTTCGTTGCTCCAGTTGAAGGAAGCAACCTCTTTAGGGATGAAGACTTGGGGAGGTAGAGGGTGTATGGGAAAAGAGAGAGGGGGATGCACAGCGTTTTGTGGTGGGGAGGGAACGTTGTTGTCAAGAGAGCGAGGAGCACTCTAAGAAGAGCTAGAGGTGCATTTTAGGGAATTAGAACCGGTAAAGGAAAGGTTTGACATTTTTGTGGGGGTTAAGGTTCTTTGAGAGAATCTAAAGATATAAAGGGAATGAAGAATGAAGAAGAAACATTCCCTATTTAAATCTTCAATTGTAGTTAAGTGAAAAGACATGGCATTTATGAGGAATAATGTTTGTTTGCCAAAACGCAAGAAACGAAGAGACACCAAAATGGCTAAAAACACCCCTACAAGCCACGTGTCCATGTTCAAACGTCACAAGGCATGATTACCAGAGTGTTAATGCCTAAACCAATGTGACTATCAAAGGCCTTTGCCATTAAACGCCATTGACAGTCAGGGGGCTAATGTACATTACACCACTAAGGCGTGGGAGAATGCATATGTGGTTGGATCTGGACCTTACACATGGAATAACTGTGAGTAAAGGAAGAGGAAGCATTGGCTAAAAAATCCTATTCTTGGTCCGTGCCAAAGGCGTGATTGCCTTGGGAAGGAAGTAAGATATGCACCTGACATGGTACTCAAGCACTCACAAAAAAAGAGATAGTGACTTTCTAAGGTCAACAACTATGAGGACACCCCTTATTGGTTGAATGCATGTTGGACTACCTCAGAGACACATGTATCATTCACACTACTCCTGATGTCCCTCTCAATGTCCAGGGTCTATTTCCCAATTGGTGGCAAAGTCACCTACCCACGGGTCCTAGTGCCACGTTGGCGCAATCTCTATCCTCTAGTCAGTAGAGAATATCATAGCTGTGAAAATGTGCAAAATAAGGAAATGATGACTTGAAACTGTCTTTATACTCAAGTAGATATTCAAAGAAGAGAGTAGAAAGTTGATAAGATAGGAAGGTAAAAAACAAGGTCTCTCTTTAAGGAAGAACACCCTTATTGTCCAAGAGTGACCTCTTTTTCCCCACATAATACAAATCTAAACAGAGTAAGAACATTCCATTCTTGCTTAAGCCGTGGTTTTTCATCGCTTTTCTAGGGTTTTCCACGTACATCTTGTGTCCTTTTACCTTCTTGCTATCACTTTCTTCTTCTCTATCATGTGTTATGTCAAAGTTAACATCTTTGTCACTTAAAAGCTTTTTCATGTAAATGTACTATTAGATAACTTATTTTATTCCTCTATATAAGCTCAAATCTAATTTACACGTATAACACCTTTTCGGGTCGCCCCCTGACTATCATTACCTACGCTCCTTCCGTTCTGCTTTCTCACTTCCGTTCTTCCCTGTCGACTTCCTCTATTTTAGAAATCTTTCCAGACAAGTCACATCTTCCTCCTATAGATGCTACCAATCCTCCTTTGGACTTCTCTATCAAACCACCAGATATTTTTTATGCTTCTCCTAGATCACCCTCAAATGAACAAGTGGATGTTGAACAGGTGAATGACGAGCTACCCAACTTTGAGCCTAGGCTCTTACTACACCTGAAGATCTTTCACAAGACATTCTACCTCATCACTCAACTCAGGTAAGATCCATTCTTACACATTTACTTGACTATCATTGTTACACTGTCCTTGCTACACTACATGTAATGACCCAAAAAGGGGGTTCTTGCATTCCATGGAATCCCACATTGCCTAGGGAAGCACATGGGAATGTGTTTATAAGGAATGACCTCCCTTCAATGTGTAGAGGCATTTTCCTCCACTGCTGTGTGCTTTGAGAGAAAACAAAACCGTGAGGGGTATGAGGCCCCAAAGCGAACAATATCTACACAGGTGGGGTGGGGTCATTACAGATGGTATTAGAGCCATGCCCTAGTCGGAAGTGTGGGCCCCACACACAAGGACACGTGTGCCCGTAAAGGAGGTGGATTGTAGTGACCCAAAAAGAGGGGTCTTGCATTCCATGGAATCCCACATCGTCTAAGGAAGCACATGAGAATGTATTTATAAGGAATGACCTCCTTTCAACGTGTAGAGGCATTTTCCCCTACTGCTGTGTGCTTGAGGGAAAACAAAACCGAGAGGGGTATAAGGCCCCAAAGCGGATAATATCTACACAGGTGAGGTGGGGTCATTACTCTACACAAGCCTCACACCTATCGTGAGGCCTCCATAAACCCTTTATGGTAGATTGTAATGAAAGAGGAACTTGATGCATTATCTAAAAACCATACTTGGGATTTAGTTACTCTCCCCCCTAGACAATCTGTGGTTGGTTGTAAGTGGATCTACAAGATCAAGACTCGTTCTGATGGGTCCTAATAGGCCAAGAATGTATTGACCCCTTGTGATGAATTAACCAATTAATTAGCCAAGTTAATTAATTAATTCAATTAGCATGCAATAAGTGTGGTAGCACAAACAAATCACCAACTAAGTTAAATACTGCAGAAAATAAATTTGACACGGGTGATTTGTTTACAAATAAGGAAAACCACCAAAGCAAAACCTCACCAGATGAATTTAAAGTCACCACTCCCAAGAATCCACTATTATCAAAACAAGCGGTCACAAGTAAAGAAATCTCAGTACCTTATACCCACCTACAATTGAACCTTTACCCCAATATCCAATTGGACTTGTTCTATAGTGACAATCTCTCCTTTTCAATGCACGGCTCATAGTACGTGACTAACTAATTCGATGTGCGGATCCTAATACGCGGCTTACTCACCAACTTAAGAAAGATATTAGCTACAAAATTCTTCAGTTCATCACATGATGAAGATCACGAAGCATCTTAGTTACAAATCCCTACGATGTACAAACACAGCAGCTTCTTCAAGAGAAAGATGAACTAGGGCAAATTCTTTCTCCGGTCACAATTTACATGAACACAACTTTGTTTCACACTCGCGCAACCTTTGACGGCCTTTAAAACAATCCTTATATATGTTTAGGGTTGTAAGAAAAGAAAGCTCAAACATGTATTCACGAATTGGATTGAATCCAGTTCTGAAAAAGTGAATTTTATAAACCTCGATAGATAGAGTATCTATCGAGCAACTGTCAAGTATTAGGCATAAGTAGCCTTTTAAATCTCGATAGATGCTATATGTCGAGATAGCTGTCAAGCTTTAAAATCCAGCATTTCTTCACATGTTTCTTAGACAGACTTGCATGGTTTTAACACTTAATCTTGAAACCTTATTCCTTAAAGTATTAAACACATCCTAGATCTACCCAATTACAAGTAAAGTGCGTTTTGTCAAAAGATTAGCCAATTCTAAATATACATATGTTCCTAACATGATTCACATGTCCTAACAATCTCCCCCTTTGGTAATCAGTGACAAAACCACAACAAACAAATGAACATATGAGAGAAGTCATAAATCACTCAACTCATACTCACTTGTTGAATACAATAAAATCTATCCTAACACAAACTCTTGAAAAACTTTGCAAGAAAATAGTTTATGGCAAGAAGACTTTGACTACCTGTATTTCTGAAACACTTTAAACAAAACTCATTAAGGCATATTAGTGTGCAATAGAAATAATAGATTGCATACACTATATAAGAATCATGTGCATAAAGAGAGAAAAGAAACAATACATGTAAAGATAGGTGAATAACATACATCAACATATATAAACTCAAATATAAATACAATGTATGTCAAATGGTCAAAGACCAATATACATGAGGTAAATGTAAAAGAAAGAAAAGAAAATGCATAAAAACCTCAATACATCCCTAAAAAAATTGGACACTCCCCCTAACAAAAATCTCATATGCTAAGTCTCCCCCTATGTATATGACTACTCTCATATCAAAACTACTCCCCCTTTTTGTCATGAGTGATAAAGGGTAAGTATATCAAGTAGACATCTCATCATCACTAGGCGAGCTAGCACTATCGTCCTCATTAGCATCATCACTGTCTGAGCCATCATCACTCTCATCCTCGAAAGCTGGTAGAGATGGAGAAAAAGCAACAATGAAACCACCCATGACAGCCTGTCGTCGTGCAATACAACCCACACGAGTGTTCACTTGACACAACTCATCATTGAGTGTGTCAAGGCGAGCATCCATGCGCACAAGCTGTACCATGATGGCCTCGAGAGTCACTCCACTCGCAGAAGATGAAGGAGCCAAGGTGGATGAAGCGGAAGAAGTTGAAGGAGCTACCATCTCGGTCCGTGGCCGCCTCCGTCAAAGTTGAGCCTCACTCCGTCGTACAGTAGCAGCGTCTATAGCACACATGATGGAAAAGTGTGTAAACTTTGGATAGGAGATGGAAAAATGGCAAAAAAGCCTCGTGATAGCGGAAGGAAAAAATGAGCTTATCACAAGTCGTCATATCCTTATAGACATCTATAAAGGAGAGAATAAAGTGAGAAAGGAAGACAATAGAGATGTCCTCTAAGAGGGATGACAAAAATCGAGCACAAGGCTCTGTAATAGAGTTATAGTGAGACAAAGGATGAAGAATGAATGTCATCACTATGTTAAGGAATCTTGGACCATTTGCAAAGCCCGAGTAAGAGGTGTTTTGACGCCCACCCCAAGATGAAGGTGTCTCACAAAAGAGAGACGAGCGTTCGTCTTTAGACAAGAGGTGTCCATAGCAAAAGGGGCTCGATGGATCGAGAAGCTATCGAGCAGCTATCGAGAAGCTATCGAGAGGTCAGAAACTTCCTCAATGGATCGAGTAGCTATCGAGAAGCTATTGAGAATGCGATAAAAAGAAGCTGAAGGGGCTCAATAGATAGCCTAGCTATGAAGAGGTGTTGAACTGCTGTCAAGATTGCTTAAAAATAATTTTTCAAGAAGAGAAAAAACACAAATATGAATGAAATCAAGCATACTTCACAACCAAAGATCTAAACAACATTTTTAAGCTCTCAAAATCATCTCTCAATAAGAAAAAAAATGTCAAGCATTTAGATCCAAAAATACACACACACACTAAACAAGTCTAATCAATTTTATATTTCAAAAACAAGTCAAGACAATTTAGTGAGCATACATTAACACATGTATTCCTTGTAATGGCCAGATCACATTATACATGCACATGTATCAAGAGTAGCAAAGAATATTGCGTGTTGTGTGTGATAAACATCGCAAGATTGCATTAGTGTCTACATGTTATGATGATTTGAGATATGAGAAAATCACTTTAACTCACACACAATCATAATTGTTTGATTGGGACTATCACCTTCGAGGTACATCCTATAACTTCTACATCTCCTAAAAGACACGCTTGCAATCATATATAAAGCATTTTGATTCTTTTTGCTTTTTATTTTTCTTTGCATATTTTCTTTTGCTAAGCATATCATGCATGGGCATATAAAAGAGAGAAAAGAAATATCCAATTACGTTAAGATTATGACATTTCACTTTTGCTATGCCGAAGCATACAGATGTCATTTCATGATTGGTAGGCAACAGTGGTGAGATGGTTATTTATGCCTTTCTCTTAGGATTTTCTAGTCTTTCATGTCAAAAAGAGTGATACGAGTGTTAAGTACAAGAGATTACTTAATCTTACTCATCACAAACACGAGCCACAAAGCTCACTTACTTAGTTGTGCATAGAGATGCTCATCTAAGCTACAAAAGATACAAAATTTAGAAAACTTTGTTTCAATGGCCAATGTACACAAAACACACTTTTTTTTTTATATGAAAAACAAAATAAAAACAAAACTGAAAATAAACAAACAAAAATATGTTAAACAAATCAATGCATAAAACTAGATGCAAATGCATGAGGAGGGAGGAGAAGAAGAGGATATCAATTCATGGAGGTAACACCAATGTTTTGGCGAAGGAATTCAAACTGTTTGCTATCAAGAGGTTTGGTGAACAAGTCAGCCTTCTAATCATCAATGTGAATGAACTCAAAAGTAAGAGTACCATCTTCGACAAGCTCCTAAATGAAGTGACGTCGAATCTCTATGTGTTTAGTTCAAGAATGTTAAACTATGTTTTTAGAGATGTTGATGGCACTGATATTTTCATAGTAGATAGTAAGATGCTCTTGACAAATACCATAATCATGGAGAAGTTTTTGCATCCATAAAAATTGGGTGCAACAGCTACTGGCAGTAATGTACTCAGCTTCTGCAGTGGATAATGAGATGGAATTCTACTTTTTGCTCATCCAAGAGACAAGATTATTACCCACATAGAAACAACCCCCCGATGTACTCTTTCTATCATCAACATTCCCAGGCCAGTCTGCGTTAGAATACCCAGTTAAGACATCATTTGTGTCCTTGTTGTACCACACACCAAAATTGGCAGTGGTTTTGACATACTTTATGATTCTTTGCAAACCAATCATATGAGACTCTTTGGGATTAGCCTGATATCTAGCACACACTCACACATTGTAACTAATATCAGGCCTACTAACAGTAAGGTAAAGAAGACTGCCTATCATACTTCTATAAAGAGATGAATCAACACTTTTACCCAACAAATCAACAGTGAGTTTAAAATTTGGACTAATAAGAGTTCTAACAGAACTAGCAGATTACAAACCAAACTTTTTCACAAAATTTTTAGCATATTTAGATTGAGATAGGAATATACCTGAATCTTGTTGATGAATCTATAAACCAAGGAAGTGAGTCAACTCTCCAATCATGCTCATTTCGAACTCAACCTGCATGAGTTTTGAGAAGCTATGAGCAAGTTCATCCTTAGTTGACCCAAAGATGATATCATCAATATAGACTTGAGCAACTATCAACTTGCCATCTTCCCTTTTAATGAAGAGAGTTTGATCAGTTTTTTCTCTTGTGAACCCATGTAACACCAAGTATTGTGTGAGCCGATCATACCAAGCTCTAGCGCTTGCTTTAAACATAAAGTGCCCTTTTGAGGTACAACACATGATCTGGAAAGTGTGGGTCAATGAATCCTTTTGGTTGAGCCACATAGATATCTTCCTTAAGGAACCCATTCAAGAAGGCAGTCTTTACGTCCATTTGGTAAAGCTTGAACTTCAAGTGACATGCTAGGGCTAGGAGAATTTTGATGGACTCCATATGGGCTACTGGAGCAAATGTCTCATCAAGTCTACTCCTTCCATTTGAAAGTATCCTTGAGCTACAAGACGAGCCTTGTTGCAGATCACATTGCCCTCCTCATCAGTCTTATTGCAAAATATCCACTTTGTGCCAATAATGTGCTCACCCTCTGATCTAGGTACTAGAGTCCAGACATCATTCCTTTGAAACTGAAGTAGTTCATCGTGCATAGCCTCAACCCAACTTTCATCCTGAAGAGCTTCTTCAACTTTAGTGGGCTCAACCTGCGACAAATAACAAGAATAAGACACAAAGTTAGCATCACATTTATCAACTATACGCTTCCTTAGTGTAAGTTCATTCATGTTTCCCACAATAAATTCAGGAGGATGATTCAATTTGATCCTTGAGGAAGGTCCTTTCTCTTAAAGAGATTTAGAATCAGGTGAAGTAGGTATGTCTGCTAAACCTTCTACAACACTTAAAGTGTTAGGAGTACTGGGAGATACGGGCTATTGATCAACAATTTCTTGAACATCCTTGGGTTCGGGAGGAAGAATTTCTTTGGGGATTTCCTTACTAAGTTTCTCAGAATCAGACTCTGAAGATTCACTGATGACAACATTCACAATTTCCATTACCTTCATGGTTCTTTTGTTGTATACCCGATAAGCCTTACTTGTAGAGGAGTATCCCAAAAATATTCCTTCATCGCTTCAGGAGTTAAATTTTCCCACATTCTCTCTATCTTTGAGAATGAAACAAGTACTTCCAAAGATTTTGAAACACTTAACATTTGGTTTCTTTCCCTTCCACAACTCATAGGGAGTCTTTTTGGTACTGGGTCTGAAATATACCTTGTTAACTGTATGACATGTAGTGTTGACGGCTTCTCCCCACAAGTTTCTAGCCACATCCTTGTTGTGTAGCATGGCTCTAGCCATCTCCTGAATAACCCTATTCTTTCTTTCTACTACACCATTCTGTTGAGGAGTAATAGGAGTAGAGAATTCCCGAGATATACCTGACCTAGTGCAGAAAGACTCCATGTAAGAGTTCTTAAATTCTTTACCATGATCACTTCGAATTCGATCAATCTTCAAGCTCTTCTCATTCTGCAATCTTGTGCACAAGGTTTCAATGTGCTCAAGAGCATTAGACTTGGATCATAGGAGGATGACCCAAGTGTACCTAGTGAAGTCATCTACCATAACCATGATGTATCTCTTTCCACTAAGAGACTCGGTTCTAGTTGGACCCATGAGATCCAGATGTAGTAGCTCCAATGGTCTAGATGTAGCAAATGTTAGAGTGCTAGGATGTTTAGCTTTCATCTATTTTCCAAGCTGACATGGTCCATACACCACATTGTTTACTCTACTGAGCTTTGGTATTCCCAAGACTGACTCATGCTTGGATACAATTGAAAGATGTTTGTAACTAGCATGTCCCATCTTTTGGTGCCATAGATCTTCATTTGGTAAACAAATGCTATTGCACATAATATCAACATCAGGAACCAAGTCATAACAATTGTCTAAAGTGCAAACACCACTTATAAGTTTCTTCCCAGACTCATCCGTGACAAGGCATTTTCCTTTTGAGAATAGTACCATGAAGTCTTAATCTCATATCTGACTTATGCTCAACAAGTTCACTCTCAGACCTTCTACATATAGAACATTTGCAATGTCAGGCAGTCCAAGTAGAGAGATGATTCCCTTTCCTTTAATCTGTGATTTGCTCCCATCACCAAAAGTGACATTACCACCTTTCTTAGACTCGAAAACCTTGAAGAAAGAACAGTCTCTAGTTATGTGTCTTGGGCAGCCGCTGTCAAGGTACTACAAACACATGTCCATAACCTTAAAAGCGGACTTCATCATGAAGCACACTTCGTGCTTAGATGACAGAGGTGTTTTCTCTCATCTGCCTTTTATGAATAAAGCCTTTAACTTTCACTCTTCTTATACGAAATCCTTTGCACATTTTCATTCTGAGACAGTCTAGTTTCTTCTTTGCCAAGCTGAGATCTTTTCCAATAGTCATCATAATAGAATTCAAATAACTTTTAGACTTGCATTTTCTGATACACTCAAACAAGTAGAGATTAGAAAAACAAGATGTATTTTAAATCAAAGATCTCTTTAAGCCGGTTACAGTCATGACAACAAGGGCTAATGGATTACACAGCAAAGATTAACCCTAATCAGAGTGTGCCTGCTCTAATACCACTTGATAGGCCAAGAATGTATTGACCTCTTGTGATGAATTAACCAATTAATTAGTCAAGTTAATTAATTAATTCAATTAGTATGTAATAAGCGTGGTAACACAAACAAATCACCAACTAAGTTAAATGCAGCGGAAAATAAATTTGACACAGGTAATTTGTTTACGAATAGGGAAAACCACCAAGGCAAAACCCCATCGAGTGAATTTAAGATCACCACTCCCAAGAATCTACTATTATCAAAACAAGCAGTTACAAGTAAAGGAATTCCAGTACCTTATACCCACCTACAGTTGAACCTTTATCCCAATACCCAATTGGACTTGTTCTGTAGTGACAATCTCTCATTTTCAATGCACAGTTCCCAATACGTGACTAACCAATTCGATGTGCGAATCCCAGTACATAGCTAACTCACCAACTTAAGAAAGATATTAGCTGCAAAGTTCTTCAGTTCATCACACAATGAAGATCACGAAACTTCTTAGTTACAAAACCCTACTATGTACAAACACAAAAATTTCTTCAAGAGAAAGATGAACTAGGGCAAATTTTGTCTCCGGTCACAATTTGCATGAACACAACTTTGCTTCACACTCGTGCAACCTTTGATGGCCCTTAAAACAATCCTTATATATGTTTAGGGTTATGAGAAAAGAAAGCCCAAACATGTATTCACAGATTGGATTAAATCCAACTCTGAAAAAATGAATTTCATAAACCTTGATAGATAGGGTATCTATCAAGCATCGGGCTTAAGCAACCTTTTAAACCTCGATAAATGCTATCTGTCAAGATAGCTGTTGAGTTTTAAAATCCAGCACTTCTTCACTTGTTTCTTGGACAAACTTGCATGGTTTTAACACTTAATCTTGAAACCTTGTTCCTTAAAGTATTAAACATATCCTAGATCTACCCAATTACAAGTAAAGTGCGTTTTGTCAAAGGATTAGCCAATTCTAAATATACATATGTTCCTAACATGATTCACATATGTCCTAATAGGTCCATTGAGGACTATAAGGCTCATCTTGTTGAAAAAAGTTTTACACAGGAGTATGGGATTGATTATAAAGAGACCTTTGCTCTGGTCGCTCGAATCTCATTTGTTCAAGCCCTCTTAAGTGTTGCTGCTACAAATAAATGAGACCTTTTTCAGATGGATGTAAAAAATGTCTTCCTTAATGAGGATTTAAGTGAAGAAGTTTATGTGCAACCTCCTTTTGGTCTCTCTGTTGAATCAAACAAGGTTTGTCACATTCGACGTGCACTTTATAGCCTTAAACATACTCCACGAGCTTCATTTGCCAAGTTCAACTCCACCATCTTTCGCTTGGGTTACACTACCAGTAACAATGAGATAATATTAAAGTAATTTGCATTTAATGGCATAGTAATAATGAAGAAATATGTACTCAATAATGTAAATTTAGAGATAAAAATAATAATGACTTAGCTTTATATGGTTTGTGGCTTCAATGTTATAGCATCACTTTTATGGTTACGACTCCAGCCGTATATCATTAATAAGCTAATAACATTCCAGCAATATAATAATATAAGTCCAGCAATATGGTGATAATGAAGTAAAATATACTTAATAATTTAAATTTAGAGATGAAGACATAATGACTTATCTTTATATGGTTTGTGACTCCAGTTGTATAAAATCAATGGACTAATAACATTCCAACAGTGCGATAATATAAGTCTAGGGTGCAATGAGATATTGTGAGTCCTTTCATGGTGACATCATGATTGAAAGGGAAAAATAAGTGTAGCTAGAAGGAGAGAGAATATGTCTAGCTGTGTGCAAAGGTTGGTTAAGCTTGTCTCCATTATCATGCACTTAAATGAAAATAGCATTTAACCCGCGCAATGCGTGGGATCATTTTATGTAATGGAAAACAATCAACATAACATAAAATTCTTCAAGTGCATGTTGTACAGCCCCTCATTTGTCCTATACTTGCAAAAATTCTATCTATAAAATACAATACAAAATATCATTCCCTTCATGTGTTACAATAGTTTTCATCTAGAAACAAAATATCAAGCACATGATTTATATATCAAGCAAACTAACCACAAACTAAAGGTCTTTTACGTTGGTTTTTTTAAAAATTTTAATAAGCCTTGGGTTTATAGAGACAAAACATAACCTTAATTCTCAAAACATTATAGAGACAAAACATAACCTTAATTCTCAGCACATACTTTGAAAACATTCTGTATTTTTTACTCTTCATTCTCCAATGACAATTGCTCTTTTAGTTTCCACATTAATATGTGAAGCTTATCACACCAATACTTGTGTGATCCAAGCTCATTTAAGTAAAACAACTTCAAATTGTTAATTACAATGGACAGAGTTAAAATCAATCAATCAATAAATAAACAAAACCAATAATAAGATTTAGATGAAAAATATGAAACAATTCTCACAAAATCTAGAGTTATATATTACAATGTCCTTAAAATAAATTATAATAATAATAATAATTCCGCCAAACATACACAAAATAAAATAATAGATGCAAGAAACCATTGTTTGCAAGGGACTAAACTTA
This sequence comes from Quercus bicolor, assembly GCA_025762765.1. Taxonomy (NCBI): domain Eukaryota; kingdom Viridiplantae; phylum Streptophyta; class Magnoliopsida; order Fagales; family Fagaceae; genus Quercus; species Quercus bicolor. The sequence continues at coordinate 7,389 of JAOXJQ010052031.1, read as the reverse complement.
ATTTTGTGGTGGGTATATATTACAAAGCAATTTGTTGGGAATTTTCTTGCATTCAACTCTATATACCTGCAAATAAAAATACAGCCTAAATAAAATCACATATTTTCATGCAACAATAATTGCACAGTTCCAACGCTACTTTTTTTTTTTTAATATATATATATAATACACAAACACACCAAATAGAAAGGAGGAAACCAAAAAATTAAAACAATAATAAATAAAAAACAAATAGATGTTTCCTCACTTCCCCACTCTGTCTGTATTGAATCTAATTTAAGGAGATGACAGACATCATCACTAATTTGCCACCAACAACAACTGTTTTAAAGGGGAACCCAATCTAGAATTCTTTGAAATTATTTTTAGCATTGCCAATAATCAGCTAGTATCAGTCAATTACTTTCAAACTAACTAAATTCATACATGCACTAAAGAATTAAACCTAGTATGTAAACATTATAAACTCAAAAATCAATGTGTATATAAATAGACTCAAGGAAAATACTTGTGAACTAAAGTATCTCTTAATTAGGACACAGACACAATTCAAAGATCTCAAAATTCCATTTATACACTTCTCTGATTATAGGATTAAACCTAGGGCATGAATGAAAGGGAAAAAAAAAATTGATAATTGAAATCTTATAAGTTATAACTAATGCAAATTTGGTTCAAGGTTTTTCTGAAGGTTGTGGTTTGAGAGAATATAGTTATTGATCTTCTAGAAGCTTAAATGATAGCAATGATTGCATTGTCCTTATTAGCTTTAATATGAATATCAAGATCAACATACTCTTGTAAAAGCTCAAGCTCATCAACATTGAGAAATGACAGCTTGTCTAAAGGCATTGCTTGCATTGCTGTGACATAATAAACCACATTTTGGAATACTCAAAATTAACTTTAACTTTCTAGATTATTGATTTTTTTCCCCTCAATTTATGACAAAGTTCAATGCTTGGGGATAACCATAAGCACCAGCCCCTTTTAAACCCAAGCAGTTTTTAATAATGCCTGGCCTTTGCTCTACCAGTTGCACTAATTGGACTTAAACCACAATAGCCAAGTATCAAAATAATCTGGAAAAATACATCTAGGCAAATATCATTCATCCACCAATCTTAGAAAAAACTGACAGATATACACATACCTGATAAGCTCCAGAAGGAACGGCTTGTCCTTTGTTTCTGCACAAATAAATAACCCAATTTCAATTATATGAAGCAATAAATTCCGTTTTGCAATCAACCATTGTATAACCTTGGTCTATCCTACGTAAAAATTAGAGAAAGACAACTATAATATAAGCAGCATGTTTCAACAAATAGTAATATACTATAAAAGCTTGTGCCTTTTAAAATAGGCAAACAATGTCTCAAAAAAAAGGCAAACGAAATGCAATACTATAACCTTTTTTTCCTAGAAGAACATCCACCTTTATTTGTGTGATATATGTTACATAATTAAGACAAAATAGGCTATATATTTACCATCTTAGGCATTGCAAAGCTGATCAATGCTTTCAATATAAAAAACTTAGCAATCTCAATTTTCAAAAAAACAATACTAATCCCAATGAATTTCAAAAACGATTAGTCAAAACCAAATCTAACTCAAATAACTAAATCTGAATCTAAACCAATCCAACCAACAAATTCAAACCTAAATCATATTCAATCCCCAGATTTGAAAATGAAAAAGAAAAAAAAGACAATAACAAAAACAATAACTTTACCGATTATGGGGTAATGCGTATGCGGCCTATCTCTTTGTGCCTTCCAAACTATATCTTTGCGTATGAAGATTTAAACAATTCTTGCTTCTTTCTCTTTAATTGTACATTAGGATTTCAATCTTAGGAATTCCCATCCTTCATGGGAAACATTACATTAGTAAATCTAAAATATCAATCAAATTAAATTAAAATTAAAATAGGATTCCAATCCTTAACATCTCATATATCTAATAAATGTTAAAATATCAATTTCTAATAAATGAAAGACATCTGCCTTCAGGTTCTCCATATATCAATATCTGATAGTTTTGCGAAGAAGCATCCAACCTGATAAAACATCAGATCCTAACTTCAGTGACCATTCCAATAAAGAGAAGAAATAAATTAATAAAATTAAGGATAGAAAAAATCATTAGAATGATAAGAAATGAAATGGAACATCATCCCAATTCATCAACCACCTAAAAGAACAAAAGATACACCTAAGCCACTCCATATAACTACCTTTTCAAAAGACATAAGAAAGACGTGGAGAATAACATCCCTTAACTAAAATAATTACTTTATCAACCTCCGAATATTTGGAAAATGGGTTAATATGCCAGGCTCACTATTTTGTGAAATAGAACCAAAGACAATCTTTTTTGTCATTGAGTTTTAGGTCTAGTTTAGGTTATGTCTAAGCAGTATTCCACCAAAGTACTTGAGTCATACCATCAAATTTTGCAAAACAGAGACATTATTAGCTGCAATAAGTTTTGCTACCTGACATGGACCATTAATTACAGGGGACCCACATGATATAAGGTCCACTTACATGGAAGATCCAAGTTCATGCAATCTCCACAGTAATTGTAGAAAAATATGCACTCTGCAGAGCTAATGTTAAACTGAACTGTTGAACAAACTTTACCTATTTTTTACTTCAAACATTTTGAGTACAGATTTACTTCTGCCAATTTTAAAGCAACTATACCTTTTGTAGGCACAGTCATGGTTGCACATATATATGCATCTTTATGCAGGAATAATACTAAGATATTCACGTACTCATACATAATATAGTCAAAGAAAATCTTGTACAAAGAGACATTCATTTTCTGAAATTATTACACATCCCATATTCACATTAAGGTATTAGATTCACTTAACAACAACCACCAAGCCTGAGTCCTAAAATTTTGGCATCAACTATGGATCCTCAATATATTAGTTACAGTCAACCACTTGTATTTTTTTTCATTTCATTAGTGGTTTCCCACACATCCATTTAGATTACCATGTTACTTAGAAATAATTAATTGGTCAAGCAAAAAAAATTTACAAAGTTTAAAAATGACCCTAGCTATCTAACAATGCATTAAAATTCAAAATTCGTCAAGGACATGTTGTACAGCCCCTCATTTGTCCTACTTACAAGAATGCTATCTATAAAATACAATATCACTCCATTTAAAATCAACTCCAATTATCTTTTATAGAATTTAAAATATATATATATCATATGTTACGATGGTGTCTGTCTAGAAACAAAATATCAAGCACATAGTGAGCATCATAGCCTTAACTCACAGCACATACTTTGAAAACAATTTGCTTTTTCACTCTTCAATTTCCAATGACAATTGCTTTGTTGGTTTCCCATGTTAAGTTCTCAAGCTTACTACACCAATGAGCCAAGCTCATCTAAGTTAAACAACTTCAAATTGTTAACTGCATGCTAGATCCAAATGCAATGGACAGAGTTAGAGAACTTAGAATTAGTGGAGTCAACACCAAAAGTGAACTCTAGAACAAATGTAAACTACCTATGCAAATCGAATCAAGATGTAACTAAGCAAATGAATTAATAGGTGGTTTGAAACTGAAGCATTAGCAACAATTAACTTTAAAAACCAACCCCAAATAGCAAGCCCACCCAAAAACTGAATGCACAATTCAGTATGCTTGTATAAAATTTAAAATACAAAAATAAAAATCTATAAACTTACCTAACACCATCAATCACCAATAATATCAATTGGCATACCAATCAAAATGTGCATAACCAAGCATTCTAGCCATAATAACTAGGACAATGCACTTCATCTTCATTTCAAGCCTCATCATACCCATCAACACCACACCAATACCATTATTGATTGTCCCATAAGTAGCTCTCATACCTAAAAGCCCAAAAATCTAACCCAAAACAGACTAAAAAATAACACAATACCTTCAAAAAACAAAGCAGCTACTTTTTTTTCTCCCTAACTCTTGCATTTTTGTGGTTCTATTAGTCAAACTTAAACAACCTAAGATTGAAAATTGCATTAAGATTGAAAATAGTATGACACAAAACAAAAAATTAGCAGAGATCAAAATACTTGCAACAAGTAAGCTATTTAATAAAATTTGCAAATTACAAATTTCTCATATGAGCATTAAAACCAAATTATGTTCAAGTAGAAATTGTCCATCAAAAGAATAATGCCTGCTACAAAAAAGCTTACCATAGATATAGGATGGCAAGATGCAAAGAAATAAGTTTCAAAGAATAAAATGCCCATTGTTCCTAATTGACTTGTCCTTGTAATACAGGAAAATAGAAGAGATTATCAGCATAAGAAAGAAGCAGATTTCAACGATACTAAGCAAGGAGGTGAAGAAAAAAAAATTGTCAAGAAGATAGGTAAGCACCATGTTACTAGACTATTAAACTTGTTATATCAAGAACTTTCTGCTCTTTTCAGATTATATACAGGATAGGGGGGATTAACAAAAATGACGACATACAATAAGTTGTGTAAAGAAGCATCAAATATAGGGGGGAAAAAGAACTAATTAAGCATATTGATAAAAATAAATAAAAAAATTCAAATGGAGTCTACCAAGTACTCCAACCAACCACAAAAATCAGTAACAGCTCTCTAGGTGTCTCTTATGAAAGAAGAATTTAATTCTATTTTAGGGGAAAAAAATATTGATCAAGCACCAAAAAAGAAAAAAAAAAAGAATCTTGAGGAATATTAAGAGGAACAAACTACTTTCTATTCTTCTTAAATAGCATTTAAATTTACAAATCCATAAATTGGGTTTTATGAAAATACTCTAGAATATGTAAATAAATAAATAAATACACAAATACACAAATTCAATAATTAATTATTTCACTCAAACAGCAAAACGCAACAATACCCATTTGGGACATACATATACCTGTTGGAGAATAAGTCATGGGAAACCTAGTAAGCATTCCGTTTCTTTATAGTGAAATCCCAATTTTTTTTTTTTTTTTAATTGTAGTTGTAGGGACACGATTTATTTAACGGCCCAAGAATGACGTTGGGCTCGTAAGTAAATGACCCTAACAATATGATTTGTAGAGAGTGGGCTTAAAAGGCAAGACCTTAGCCGCAGGTTAACTGTTTAGTCGGGGTTTCTGTGGAAGCTTCTATATGGGTGGACTTAGCTTGACTAGCTAAGCCTCTCATTAGAGTGAGTTGCAGGGTTTGAGTCCTTGGACAGCGTCCGAGGAGCTCTGTACCCTTCCCTTTTTCTCCCCTTTGCAGGATTTTCCTCCTTTAGCGAGGGGTCAATTCTTCTTCGCTTTCTTTTCCTTTTATACTAGTGTTCATTCTCCTTTTAGTGTCCACGTGTAAGTTCTTACTTTCTAGGGTGCAGACCTGTCCTGTCAACCCATACCTAGAGTGGTTGGGGGTTGTTGGAAAAGTTAAATGACATGGTTTGGAGCATGGGTTTGTCAGATGTAGGATTCTGTATTACGATGTTGGCAGCTTTCTCCCTTGCCCTACCCCTGTACAGAGTTTGCCCTTTCCTTCAGGCCTTTTAAGAGGTGCTGAGCATAAGATCATCCTCAGCCATGTCCTCGTACCCTTCTTGGGCTTTCATTATGCGTCCTCGGCAATAGCTCTCCTCGGCTCAGGCCTTGGGCCCAAGCACAGAATGGGTCTGGGCCACAAATTATCAGGCCCCACAATAGCCCCTCAAAATCCTGTTGCCTGAATTTTAGTTGGGGAGGAGGGTTTTGATAATGCTGGGCCCCCATCACGGCTCACTCAGATTATGTACTTTATTGGTGTTTGGGCTTTTCCATTTGCATAGGAGATGCACCGAATTAAGAGGCATCCCTTTAGCTTTTAGTCACGCGGTGCCCTTTGACGTTTCAGTGTTCGAGGTGCGCCTTCACGAGGATCTTTTAATCTTATGGTTGCAGGTGGCATTGGGAATTAAGCCAAAACCATTTTGTCTGTAGCGTTCCTTGGAACTCTGCGTGAATTAAATACCACCTCCTTGTCTTGTCCTTTAAATAAATAGGATAGGAGGTTGTTCCACTTACACATAAATCCTTCGGCTCCCTCCCAAATCATAATCCTTCAGCCATAATCACAGCCTCCATATCCGGTGCTATCCACCCTTAGCGTAATATGCTTGAGGCACGGGTTGGGTTGAAGGGGCTACACCCGCCACAGAGGCACCGAGTTCTTCCGAGACTCAAGGTGATGTGGTCTGGGCAGGGGAGGCACAAATTCAAGGTAATCCTCCGTTTTGACAAGGGGGAAATGGTATTTCTCCCTCTTTCAGTCAAAATCCGAAGCAGGTACTGGTTGCATCAGATTCTTGGTGCGCCAGAAGTAAGGTTCTCCGCCATCAGCGCCGTCTGCTATATCGCAAGCATGGTTTTACGGAGGCACATCAACTTTCGGCTCCTTGCACCTTTTCTTCAACGGTGCTAGCCTCAAGTTGGGCTCCCTGCACCTTTTCTTCAACGGTGCTAGCCTGAAGTTGGGCTCTTTTGCTGCCTGAGTTGTAGGCATGTAAAAGTATTGAGGAATGGTTTCCTTAGACAACATCTTGGAACGGCAGCATCCCCCTTCTCTGCGCCTCTTTTTCGGCTTTTTCTTCATTCCCTTGTACTTTTTTTTTTCCCTTTTCGCTTATGTAATCAGTTCTAGTACTAGCTTATTCAAGCTCTTTCATTGTACGTTTTATTATCTCTTTGTCTTAATAAAAGATGAATTTATTTCTTTTTAAATACTTTTCCTTTCTGCAGCAATTATTTTGTGAATGGGTGTGCTACATGTGTGTTTTCCTTTAATGATGCTTAGAGCAAGAAACCTTGAAACAGAACCCCACTAATTTTAATTTATTGACATTACCAAGCATAATAATGGTAATTCCCAGTAGATTAAACTCTTGAAACTAACCGAGATAATAGCTGAATACTCCGTAATGCATGCGAGGCGACCGTCCGAGAACGATAAACTCTAAATATACCATCCGAGAGGGTTGCCGAGAAGTGAGGGACTTCGGCCGTGTTACTGATAACACCTGACCCTATAACAGTTGCACCAATTCCCTTCGTATTGAGGATCCGAAGGTAGGCTGGAACTTTTATTCAGTTTAGGGATTAACCCAACTATCAATGGGTAACCCTTCTCCGGGTCAGATTCCAAGAGCCATATAACGTCCAGGTTGTGTCCAAACCTTGCATTTTCCTCTTAAGTAGGTGGTTTCCCCAGAGGCTTGAGTCCGAGGACCATATAAGGCCTTGGTTCTGTCCAAAACTTGTAGTTTTTCTTCTAAATAGTTGGTTTCCCCAGAGGCTTGAGTCCGAGGACCATACAAGGCCTTGGTTCTGTCCAAAACTT
>JAOXJQ010049033.1:0-21884 GCA_025762765.1 Quercus bicolor | reverse complement strand
CCCCCCCTTTTTTTTTTTTTTTTTTTTTTTTTTTTTTTTTTTTTTTTTTTTTTTTTTTTTTTTTTTTTCTAGCTTCAGTCTAACCCGTGAGACTGGCCATGGCTCTCAAATCCGAGTTCGTACACTTCACTGTATTTTTTGTACAGAGTGGGTTTTAGGTTTAAAAAACCATTTCAAGAGGCGGTTCTTCATTAACCGAGTCAAACCATACTGTCCGGTTCGGATTTTGATACCATTAATAGAACTAAGATAAAATAAAAAAATAATAAAAAAAAAAACCATTTCTAACACCCAAATACAAGCACTCTAAAACTAAATTCCCAAAAAGAAAAAGAAAAAAAGCCCATTACAGAAACTCTAACACTCAAATACTCAGACCGAACCAAATGGTAAAAACTGGGGAAGAAAATATAAAAATCCAAACAAAAAGGGAAAAAAATTATTGTTATCTTTTCCTAGCACCTAACATGGCACTGGCATCCCTGGCGACCCGGGTAACACTGGTAGGCTGGCAGCCCTGGTAGCCCTTGTGGCCCTGATGGCCCTGGCAGCCCTGGCGGCCTTAGTGGGCCTAGCAGCCCTAGCGGCCCTAGTGACCCCGGTTGCCCTAGCGGCCTTGGTGACCCTAGATCCCCTTTGTCCCCTTTTGGCCCTTTCTCCCCTTTCTCCCCTTTTAGCCCTGGCTCCCCTAGATCCCCTTGGTCCCCTTTTGGCCCTTTTTGTCGACGAATGTAAATTGCCACTACGATTCAGCTAATTAATATTATTAGAGGCAAGATACAACCCAGCACAAACCGCACGGATACTGGTTGTGTTTGACTTGGTGGAGGCCATATGTTGTCATCTAGTAGTGATGGAATGAAAGGGGGACTTGGAGGAAACTCAAATGCTGGCGCTATCAATGGTGGAGGTGGAGTAAGGGAGGGTTGTGGTGGTGGTGGTTGTGAAGAGAGGGTTGGAATTAGTAGTGCGATGATGGTGGTAAACAGTATGAACAATAGGGCAAACATGGTTGAAATATTTGGATTTTGGAACTGAAGGTGAAGGTCCGTCTGCTCTGAAATAGCCACAAAGCCATGCTTTTTATAGTTGCTTGGATCACCATCGTTCGGTTGATAGTCTCAGACTTCACCAACCTTAAAAGCATCTTAATGTCTTACAAATCTTTTTTATCATTTTGTAGATTACATTATTTATCTCTTCCAAGATTCATCTTTTTGCTGACTCACTAGAAAAATCTTAAAAGCATCCGAGAAGATGGAATGATGTTAAGGAACTGTATCATAAAAATGGGCCAGCTCTTCAAGTTACTTAGAATTTGATACCCCTTTTAGTTTATCCTTATATTACACTATTGCAGATTTTCGTTCTATAGAATATTTGACACACACGCTAAATGTGTCCACCGTTCTTGTCAAATCAAGGGTTTAGTATCTATTCTTAAGAATAATTTGTACGAGTAGAACCAAACTATTGTAGTATATATACTATACTATATATAAGGCACAGGAACATATAGACAAACATATATAATTCGTCACTTATTTAGCCCATGTAAATCTCGGAAAGGTTAAAGATACATATTCAAAGCAGTTCCACTAGGGAGAAAGAAAGATTTGTATATAATCTTTCAAGAACCTAGTAATGGGGGACAATAGCTGGAATCTCAGATCAATTCTCGAATCGTTGTTGCTAATTGATCTAATATTCCAGCTATTGTCCCCCATTACTAGGTTCTTGAAAGATTATATACAAATCTTTCTTTCTCCTTAGTGGAACTGCTTTGAATATGTATCTTTAACCTTTTCGAGATTTACATGGGCTAAATAAGTGACGAATTATATATGTTTGTCTATATGTTCTTGTGCCTTATATATAGTATAGTATATATACTACAATATTTTGGTTCTACTCGTACAAATTATTCTTAAGAATAGATACTAAACCCTTGATTTGACAAGAACGGTGGACACATTTAGCGTGTGTGTCAAATATTCTATAGAACGAAAATCTGCAATAGTGTAATATAAGGATAAACTAAAAGGGGTATCAAATTCTAAGTAACTTGAAGAGCTGGCCCATTTTTATGATACAGTTCCTTAACATCATTCCATCTTCTCGGATGCTTTTAAGATTTTTCTAGTGAGTCAGCAAAAAGATGAATCTTGGAAGAGATTAATCAGCATCACATGACAAAAAATAACAACCTCTAACCATACAATTGTTAAATTGTATACCCAACTAATACATCTAAGGGCAAATCACTTTAGAACACGAAACACAAATTTGTTGAGCTAACCCCAAATTTCTTTACATTAACTGTGATGATGCAAAAAATCAATAGTTGAGCACCTCGTCGTAGCGGATGGACGGTGCTATGAATGGGGTTGTCTCTGCAGATGAGAAACCTGCAAAATGAACTGAGTGGAAGAGTAACACACCGGTGTGGCATTAGCCAAATAGCCTCCGATACTTAAGTCAGTAAGGGAGAAAGATTCTAGAGAAAAAATGAGTAGAGAATGATTTCATAGAATATTTTTGTGTACCTTTAGCTTTTGTTATCTTCTCTTTTATAGTTGTATGCCTTATTAATGGGCAATGATGTGCTGCAGTTCTGCTCAACGGCTAGTGCATTACAGAATAATTTTCTGGAGGCCACAGCTCATTCTGTGACCGTTGGTCCATTAGTTACGTTTTGTCATCAATGATCGTAATAAATACATAATGTCTTCTCTAGGTGAATGAAGATCTTTGTATAATGACGACCATAAATTTCTAGTTCATCAGCTACCCCTTTGTTCGTTATCCCGTCTAAAAGACGAGATTACAACAAATTCATCTGATGCTTCATATTCTGTGTGTTGTGCATTTATGAGGATTTGATGTCTGGGCGGTTGGGCGCCACGAGTACGGCTAGGATGTGTTTGACGTGCGAACATGTCTCGATTTTCTTGCGTGAGTTTTGGCCACTTGTTTCGCATTTTTCCCTCTTCTTTACCTTTTTTTTTTTTTTTTTTGTATTTTTCCTTATTCAGTTATCTGTTCTAGGGTTTCTTTCTCCTCTGAGCTTCCTTTCTCTGTTTAGCATTTCCTGGTAAGTCCTTCATGCTTCTTCTTTTCTGGTTCTTTCATGGTAGATTATTCTGCTGTTAGAGCAGATTGTCCATCCATAGCCTTCTTTTGCTCATTTAAGTAGTTTACTTGAGTCCGTAGAAGGGAAGCATCTTAAGGGGATCAGTTCCTTCGTAGGGAAGGATTGTCCGTATACTTCTATCCTTTCTTCCTTGTTTCCTTTAGTTTCTCATTCTGTTGAGTAGCTAGGTTGTTGAGGATGTCTGAGGTAAGGTCAAGTGACCTAGAGATGGGGTTATCCTCGTCTGATGATCGTGTGGTCTCAAAGGCCACTTCTATTTCTACCCCCTATAAGGCCTAGAACATCTCATGTTCTCTCTCTAAAAAGGAAGAGAAGCGAATTAGGGATAGATTTTAGTTCCCTGATTCTGTAAAAATTAGGATCCCAAGATGAAGAAAGAGCTTGTCGCTTGTATGCTGATGAGGTTTGTTTCTACGAGGCTGATTTTACCAATGGCCTTCATTTTCCTATCCATCCCTTTGTTAGGGAGCTTTTTTTCTATTTGCATCTTGCTCCAGTGCAGTTGGTGCCTAACTCTTAGCGAATCCTTGTTTCTTGCATGGTGGTATGGATGCCTGCCAATGAGGGTGATGTCATTATGAGGGGTGAATTCCTCCTTTTTTATTTTCTAAGGAAGCCTAAGGACCCTGGCTATTATGAGTTTAAAGCTGTGGGATAGGGCTTCTAGGTTAATCCTTGATTACCCCTCATCTCTCTGAAACTAGAAGCCAAATTTCTTTTTTATCTCTGGAAGCGGTTGGGAGTTCGTCCCTAGTGAGGACTTGGACGAAGCCCCCATGTTTTTTTTGTAGTTGGGGAGTTCTTGTGTCTGGTGCATCTTCCTTGTCTTTTTAGCTGTTTTTCCCTTTTTCTAGGAGTGACGGTGATAGGTGACTTACTCGTATTCTTGTTTTGTAGTTGCCCAGCGTCCTCATCTAAAGAAGAGGTACCAGCTTTGTGTAGAAAAAGTAAGGGAATATTTGGAGAGCATCAAGGATTTTGACGAGCTTGTCTCTCTTCAATCTTTATTTCTTCATTTCTTGGGCTCGAAACCATCTACTAAGGTTCAGAAAGACTTGGAAGTTGTAAAAAAGAGTAAGTGCTTCTTTTCCTTTTGTCTTCTTCTTATCTCTCTTTCTCTCTCTCTTTTTTATTTTTATTTTTTTGACCTTTTCTTTATCCTTTCAGTAATGACAACTAGGTTTAGTAAGCAAAAATTAGCTGAAGTTCAAGAGAAGAAGGCCAAGAGCGGGACCGCTAGTGGCCTTTTGTCCATGAAGAAAGCTAGTGATGTTGTTAAGAAAGATTCCACAAAAACACCTCCTCCTACCAAGTGCCCTACCTCTCCCACTTTATCACTAGAGATGATTGCCTTTGGTGGAGAGGAGATTAGGAAAAGGAGGAAATCTGGTGGTAAATCTTTCCTTCATACCTTCTAAGATGATGCTGATGCAACAGCTTTGAAGGCCCACGAGGCAATTTCTATGGACAATCCTGAGTCCTCTGATGGCAAAGTCATCCAATGAGGTGATGTTGTCTCATATTCAGAAGCTTGTGCAGTAAACGTTGTAGGCCGCCATTAATTTTTCTTTTCCTTCGCTTTATTTCTGCTAAGGGAGGTTCTTTGTAGGTTTTGGGGGAGTCTCTACTCGTCTCTAGGAAGTTCTTGGACTTGGAAAAGAAGGTGGCTACGTCCGAGCCTTTGATAAAGTCTTTATCCACTGAGAATAAGACGTTCAAGAATAAGGTTGCCATCCTCATTGCTGAAGCTGAGAATGACAAGGAGCATGTGGCAACCTTGGAGAAAAGCCTACAAGTGGAGAAGGACTTCTGCAAGTTGAAGGACAAGTAGATTGGGGACCTGGAGCTGAAGCTACAGAAAGTTGGGGCCATGGCAGTACAGGATTTTAAAGTCTTTGATGAGTACTCTGACAAATTATGCAAGTACTATTTGGAGGGCTTTGATCTTCTCTTGAAGTGGATGGCAAAGCATGGATCTTTCTGGCTTGGCTATTAAGGACATTGAAAAAGAGCTTATGTCTGATCATCCTTCTGAGGCTATAGCAGAGAATGTGATGGAGGAAGCCATAGACGTTGCTAAAGGAATTAAGGAGGCAACAGTTGTAACCCTTGCAGACCCTATCCCTAATGAGCAATAATCTTTTATTTTTTCTACTTTCTTGTATTTTTTTTTTCCTTGCAATGCAAGAACAATATTTCTCTTTAAAGCCCGTTGTTTTAGGCAACTAAACAATTCCTTTGATGATAGATAGATAGATTTATGGATTTCCTGCTTTTAGTTGTAGTAAACAACTTTTTTATGCTTGGACAACCCTTTACGACGATGTTAGTTGTGTTGAGACAACTTTTATGTTTAGGCATTTGAGCAACTTTTTACCTTCAGTCGTGGTGGGATGATTTAGTCATATTTGACTAGCTTGGCAACAATCTTTGGCTGTGTTTGAGCAACTTAGTGTTTTTAGTTGTGTTTGAACAGCTTTTTGTTGAGTCATGTTTGAATGACGACCTTAGTTGTATTCTTTAGCTGTGTTTGAATAGATTTACATTAAGTCATGTTTGAATGATGATCTTACTTGTGTTCGAACAAGTTAGTATTTTTAGCTATGTTTGAACATCTTTTTATTGAGTCATGTTTGAATGACAATGTTAGTTGTATTTGAACAACTTAGTATTTTTGGTTGTGTTTGACCAGCTTTTTATTGAGTCATGTTTGAATGACGATGTTAGTCGTGTTTGCACAACTTAGTATTTTTAGTTGTATTTGAACAACTTTTTATTGAGTCATGTTTGAATGACGATGTTAGTCGTGTTTGAACAACTTAGTATTTAGCTGTGTTTGAACAACTTTTTATTGAGTCATGTTTGAATGACAATGCTAGCCGTGTTTGAACAACTTAGTATTTTAGCTGTGTTTGAACAGCTTTTTATTGAGTCATGTTTGAATGACGATGCTAGTCATGTTTGAACAACTTAGTATTTTTAGCTGTGTTTGAACAGTTTTTTATTGAGTCATGTTTGAATGACGATGCTAGATGTGTTTCAACAGCTTTTCATTGAGTCATGTTTGAATGATGGTGTTGTGCTCTACTCGTGACTTAGGGTCGTGGTATTGGAGCGTCTTTTAGGTTAACCATTTTTTGTTTTGTATTGAGTGACGATTATGTTGGTTGTGTTTAAACAAATTTGATTTAGTTGACTTTGGTAGTTGTGTATGAATAACTTCAATGGCTAGATGCCATTGGTTGCGTGCGAATAGCTTTCAATTTGAAATTTTAATGATAGAGATCCTTGAGGCGTCTCCCAAGGACGACTCCTAAGCGTTGCACATGTTTTGATAGTGACAAATCATGGATAATCATTGTTAAATATGTATTGACAAGTCATGGATAATCATTGATAAATATGCATGGATAATACTTTCATGTATTATTGATCTTATGAATGATGAAAGTAATGGTTGTCATACATACTGATATGATGTAACACCCATCTCTCTTATATTTAATTTAATTGCTTCTAGGGTGGAGTTGATGAATTATTTAATTTATTTTGGAAGTGATTTTATTTTATATTATGATATTCCTAAAAAAAAAAAAAAAAAAGAAAAAGGGATAACTTGAATAGTTATTTTGTGGTTTATTCATATTTAACTTTTAGTTTCCTTGTTAGTTAAGGAAAAGATAAGAGATTAAAACCTTTTTGGGTTAGGAGTTTTAAGTGTTATTGGAATTCTTTAGAGTTCTAACCTAGCTAAACAACCTTAATATGAGTTTAGTGGGAATTAAGTCCTAGAAGCTTATTCAAGTTTTTTTTTAGTGGGCTTCAAATGCCAGCCCAAGTGGAATTAGTTTTAAGGTGTAAGTAAGTTAGGGTTCCCTGCTAAAAAATATATATATTAATAAATCAGTGGTTAGCATATAAAAGATTGAGAGTAGAGAATTAGGGTTCTCAAAATTGAAAGGATAAAAGACCGTGGCACTACTAGGGGTAGACAGCGAATTTGTTGTATTGAGGTAAACATCTATTTATGCAAGCCTTATTGATATCATTGGACACATAGTTGATTAAGGAACCTTCGTCTCTAGGCTGCTTAAAAATATTAGAATTATAATAATAGTTGCATTGGAATAGAAGTTATCATGGAAGTGTATTTTAGACTTGCATTATTTTATTTTATTTTGAAACTGATCCTCATTTATGTACATGGAGTAGCATCACATCCTATATAGGTTAAATACTTGTAAATGTCCTAGGGTGGTGTTTAGATGGTCTATGTGCACGTATATATAGGTATAACAGGTTTTAGTTTTGGGGAATACATTGCGTTTATATAAAATCTAGAATAGGTATGATGTATTTTAGAAAGATATGTTAAATTTTATATTGCCAAATCTTCATAGTGGCTAAGGAATTGTTTTATCAGAGGACTTTCGGGTTATTCAAAACCTGCCCTTATTGAGTTATTTAATCCTTATTTAGGTTCTAGTTGACATTGTTTCGGACAATTGAAGTGAAGCTTGATTTAGCAACTAGAGGTAAGTGGACTTCAAATCATGACGTCTCTCAAGACGTTTATATTTATATACATATATATGTATATATATTTGGTAAAACTATATTTATATATACATGATTGCAATAGTGAAGTTTCCAAAAACTTATACCGTTGTCAATGCTTTATACATACTTGAATTTAATTATTTCTTGTATATTACTTTGAAATTGTATAAGTTAAGAATGACTCAAAATTTTATTTTTGAGAAAGCATTTGTTATATGATATATGAATAGCAATATTGTAATATGGTAAAAATGTATTTAAATGGGTAGCTAGACAGTCTGCAACCTTTGCTAACACAGGGTTAAGTATTGGTCTTCGGCCGATGTAGTGTTATTGTGGTGTGGTGCAGTGTTATCGTTTGCTCTTTGGAGCCAATGTTGCTTATTGTTCCCAATGGGAATCACCCACCGAGTGTTTCGTAGTTTATGTCTTTGTCTAGCTAATATCTAATGTTTTCCATATCGAACTACGGTTTTATTGTTTTTGATCTTATAAGTGGAAAAATTGTTTATTGTCATAATATATTGTTTCTACCCATTTAATGTATTTTGGCTAACTAAGTGGTTATTATTTTGTTTAACGTTTATAGCATTAAGTTAAATGTTTTATTCTTGAAAATTTTATAGAATATATTATATTACTGTTAAAACTATTTGGAAATGTTTTGTAAAGACTATATTTTGTCAATGTTACTAATGTTTTGTTTTGAAAGACATCCTCATGTATGTAGTCTCTTATTGGGCTTCTAGCTCACCCCCCTTTCTCCACCCTTTCAGATTAGAGCAATGGAATATCTTTTGGTGGTAGATCATTGGAGCAATAGATTGGAGACTTCTTTTGGAGCAATGTTAATTGAGGGACTATTTTAGTATACTTTCTTAGGATAGTGAGTTTGTTATTTGTGGAACTCTTTGAGATTGTACTTGGAGACTTTATTGTTAAAGTTTTTGTTTTATGGATTTCATAGGAAAGATTTTGGTGGGTTGAAGTTTATTCGTAGATATTTAATTACACTCTATTCCATTATATTAGTGATGATTATTTATAAGACAGGATATGCATCTAAATCCTTGGTATGTATTTGGGGTGTTACATATGAAGATTAAGCAACTTGAAAATGTAAAGCATTCCTTACTGGTAGTATTTCTTCAAGTTTTCTATGTTCTTGGCCATCTAAAGACTTCAAGTAGTAGGAGCCTTCTTTAGAATGATGGATTACATTGTAAGGGCCTTCCCAGGCTGGTCCCAGTTTTCCTTGAGATGGGTCCTTTGTTGCCTGTGACACCTTCCTAAGGATGAGGTCTCCTATGTTGAACCTTCTTACCCTAACCTTTCTATTGTACTACTTGGCCATTGCTTCTTTGTGTTTGGCCATTTGCTTCATAGCTTCTTCTTTGACTTCATCAATTAGGTTCGAATTGCTGTTAAGCTCCCGCTGCTTCTACTGGTCTTCATATGTTTTGGCTCAGAAGCTCGTTTGTCCTACTTCCACTAGTATGACGGCCACAATGCCAAATGTCAATCAAAATGGTGTTTCTCCTGTTAGGACTCTTGTGGTCATCCTATATGCCCAAAGGAAATTCTGTAGCTCTTTAGGCCATGCCCCCTTTGCACCCTTAAGCCTAGTTTTGATCATTTTGAGCAAGCTTCTATTCGTCATTTTTGTCTGGCCGTTGGCCTGAGGATGTCTTGGAGAAGAGCAGTGACTCTTGACTCCTAAATCTTGGCAAAATTTTCAAAACTTGGGGTTGTCGAACTACTTTCCATTGTCTGATATTATGACATGTGGGACTCCAAACCTGCAAATGATATTTTTCCATACAAAGCTTGTGATTTTAACCTCCGTTATCTTCGTCACTAGCTTTGCTTCTACCCATTTTGTGAAATAGTCAATTGTGACAATCAAAAACCTAAGTTGCTTTTTCCCTAAAAGGAAGGGACCCATGATAACAATTTTTTGTGAAGCGTTGACACTTGTTACATGCTCTAATGATGTTGTATGTGTCTTTCTATAGGGTTGGCTAGTAATATCTTGCTCTGAGTGCCTTTCCTACTAAGGATCTTGCCCCAATGTGATTTCCAAAGACTCCCTCGTGTATCTCGCAATGCACATAATCTGCTTCTTCAACAATGGCACATCTTAGATATAGGAGTGAATGTCCTTGTCTTTAGAGCACGTCGTCAATAATGACGAAGCAAGCTACTCTAATTTGTATCTTCCTTGCTTCCATCTTATCTTTAGGGAGACATCCTTCTTTCAAATAATGGATGATGGGAGTCATCCATTCGTCTTGTTTTTTTATCTTCAAAACTTGCCCACATTTTGTGCTTGGCTATCCCCTTATCTCTACACATAGTTCAGAGGTTGCATTGTAGTCATCTGACAAGGCCAATCTTGTTGCACAAAGTCTAGGCTGTCAAAGTGCTTTAAGAGTTGTTGGACGATCTTCAAGTACTTTTGCATCCTTTCTTCTTTGGCTTTGTAATCTCCTTTCACTTGTCCAATTATTAGTCGAGAATCAGCTTGGACGATAAGATTCTTTGTACCTAGAACTTTTGCTAGGCTTAGCCCTGTTAGCAATGCTTTGTATTCTGGCTCATTATTCATTATGGGGAACTGTTATCTAATAGCGTACTTCAATGTTTCTTTTTTCTGGAGATATGAGCACTACTCCTACTCCTACTACTTTCCTCATTGCAGAACCATCCATTTGGACCGTCCATGTTTCCATAGGACGTTCATCTTCCTTATAGGGGTAAATGAACTTAGTAATGAAGTCTACCAGCACCTGGGCTTTGATTGTCACTCGGGGTCAATATTCAATGTTGAATTGGCCCAACTCAATTGTCTATTGAATGAGTCATCCTACTGCATCCATCTTGTTCATCGTCTTTCTTATGGGCTAATCTGTCATGACGATGATGGGCTGTGCTTGGAAATAAGGACGGAGCTTTCTAGAGGTGACCAACAACGTGAAAGCTATCTTTTCCATCCTTGGATAACTCGCCTCTGCACCTTGAAATGCCTAGCTAGTGTAATAGATGGGCTTCTGCACGTTCCCTTCTTCCCAAGTAGAGATATAGCTTCTCTCCCATCTCTAAGGGGCTTAGCAGAGGTGGCTTCGTCAAGTATTCCTTTAACTTGGCAAGGGCTTCCTCGCATTCGTCAATCCACCAAAAAGCTTTTTTCAGTACCTTGAAGAATGGCATTCACTTGTCCATTGCCCTAGAGACGAATTTGTTTATGGCTGCAACCATTCCTGTCAAGCCCTGCACCTCCTTCACTGTCTTTGGTGATTATTGCTTTTACTTTGTTTGGATTTGCCTCTATACCTCGTTGGGACAATATAAATCCCAAGAATTTTCCTGAAGACACTTTGCAAGGTTTAATTTCATATTGTACTTATGTAGTGTGCTGAAGGTTTCTTTGAGATCATCCAAGTGGTTGGCTTTATCCTTGTCTTTTACCAACATATCATCTACGTACACCTCCACATTCCTTCCAATATGATGAAAGAACATGTGGTGCACCAACCTTTGGTAGGTGGCTCCTGCGTTCTTTAGTCCAAATGGCATAACTTTGTTGTAGTAGAACCCTTGGCTAATAACAAATGAGGTCTTTTCTTGATCGTCTTTGTCCATGAGAATCTAGTTGTATCCAAAAAATGCATCCATGAAACTCAAGAGCTTGTGTCCAACAGTTAAGTCTACCAATTGGTCAATCCTTGGCAAGGGGAAGCTATCCTTTGGGCAAGCCTTATTCAAGACTGTGAAGTTGAAACACTTCCTCCACTGGCCATTGCTCTTCTTTACCATAACCACGTTTGCAAGCCAATTTGGATAGAAGACTTCCCTAATGAAATCAGTTTCTAGTAGTTTCTCTACTTCTTCAATTACAGCTTTGTTGCATTTTGGTACAAACACTCTCCGCTTCTACTGTACAGGTTTGTATTCTGGTTTGATGTTAAGACAATGTTGTATGATCTTCCTATCAATCTAAGGCATATCTTCATGTTTCCAAGCGAAAACATCTTGGTTTTCCCCTTAAATAGGAGATCATTTTCCCTTTCTCAAGGGCTGGAAGTGTCGTTCCAATCTTGAATATCTTCATCGAGTCTTCTAAGACGATCTCCACTTCTTATGGTGTTTTTGACGATTCAAGAATAGGCTCTGGTTCGTTGATCACCCATGTGTTATTCTCTCCAGATGCTAAGGTAGCTTAATAGCACTCTCTTGCAAACTTGGTCTCCTTTGATTTCTCCTACACCATGGGCTATTGGAAACTTCACTTTCAAGTAATATGTTGACGTTGCTGCTTTTAATCTATTAAGTGCAAGTCTTCCCAAGATGATGTTGTATGTTGAAGGACAATCAACTATAAGGAAATCAATTTCCTTAGTGACCTGTGCTGAATAAGTTCCTGCAATCATAGTTAGAGTGATGATGCCTCTAGGTACAATCCTATCCCCCGTAAAGCTTACCAGAGGTGAGGTGAAAGGCCTGATCTTCTTCTTATCCCACTTCATTTGCTGAAATATGGGTAAGTAGATGATATCTGCTAAGCTTCCATTATCAATGAGCACCCAGAAGATGTTGAACTCTTCTACTTTGTGCTTGATTACAAGTGGATCGTCAGAGGGTTGCTTGACACCACGACCGTCTCTCTCTGAGAAGAAAATATTGGGTTCGTCATTCCTTGGCATCTTCATTAGAAGGAACCATGAATGGACGCTGTTTATCTCCCTTCCTTGTGGCTTTTTCAGAAATTTCAATGTTCTGCCTGTTGTTATTCCTCCCAAGATCGTCTATATTTTTCCTACAAGTGGTTTGGTGTCCCCTATCTCTGGAGTTTTGTCTGAGTTGTCCTTCCCTTGCCGGATTAAAGTTTCCACCTGGTCTTTCAAGGGCTTACACTCATCAGCACAATGCCCATAGTCCTGGTGGAATCCATAGTACTTGCTCTTGTCTCTTATTTCTATTAGAGTGCTAATTGGCTTCGGCCATTGCAGGGAAGGATCATCTCTTATCTTCATAAGAACTTGCTTAATTGGTATTATTAGAGGAGTGTAGTTAGTAAACTTGAGTTTTCTATCCAGAAGCTCCTTCTTTTTCCCTCTGGTCTATCCACCGCTTCGTGTCTCCTTCTTCTTATCCCGATTACTGTTTGTTCCTTCGTCTCTCTTCCTTTTCCCCTTCATCTCCTTTGCAAGCACTACATCCTCTGCATTCATTTACTTTTGTGCTTTACAGAGCAACTTCGCCACTGTTTTTGGTGGACTTTTAGTAATTGAGAAGAAGAAATCTCCCGGTAGCAATCCTACTTGGAGGTTGTTAGGATGACTTGATCTTCAGTTTCGTCTACCTGTAGTAGTCCCTTATTGAACCAAATGACATACTACCTTAGTGATTCTCATTCTGCTTGCTGAATGTTGAGAAGATGGCCAGTTGGTTTTTTGTGCCTTTACCCCCTAATGAAATGACGAACAAAACCCTTACTAAGTTGTTTAAAGTCTGCAATGGTTCCTGGGGGTATCTTGCTAAACCATACTCTAGCTGCTTCCTTTAGTGTTGTTGGGAATTCCCTACACATCACTTCGTCTGGGGTCATTTGCAATAGCATCAACATCTTGAATGATTCAATTTGATCCAAGGGATCTTTGGAACCGTCATATGACTCCAACTGTGGGAGATGAAATTTTGGTGGGGCGGGATGGTTTAATACTTCAGTAGTGAAGGGTAAGTCCATCTTTTGAATTATTCCATCCAGATTCTCTCTACCTTTGTCCTTCATAACACTTTTTAGTTCGTCTACCTCCTTCCTTATGGAATCTTCTCTTGAGGTTCTGTCTCACCTATTGGCTTGAGAATTTTGATTCTTCTTCATTTTGGTTTTCACCTGTTCATCGATGTTCTGCATTTTGAGATTCCGTCGTCTTTCGTAGCTCTTCATTTTGGCAAGTCAGCTCTTCCACATCTGCCAAGAGGGCTTGGATTTGTTGTTGTTGCACAGCATCTGGCTGAGGTCCAGTTTCTGCTTCCATTTTGCACTTTGAGGAACTCTTTTGTCGTGGAGAGAGATGGCTTGAATCATTAGCACTTCCCACAGACGACGCCAAACTGATGATGCAAAAAATCAACAATTGAGCTCCTCATCATCGCGGATGGATGATGCTGTGAATGGGGTCATCTCTATGGATGAGAAACTTGCGAAATGAACAGGGTGGAAGAGTAACATGCTGGTGTGGCGTCAGCCAAACCGCCTTCGATGCTTAAGTCAATAAGGAAGAAAGATTCTAGAGAGAAAATGAGTAGATAATGATTTCGTAGAGTATTTATGTGCACCTTTAGCTTCTGTTATCTTCTCTTTTATAGTTGTATGCCTCATTAATGGGAAATGATGTGCTGCATTTATGCTTAACAACAAGTGCATAACAGAATCTTTTTTTGTAGGCCATAACTCATTCTATGATCGTTGGTGTGTCAGTTAAATTTGTCATCAATGATCGTAATAAATGCGTAACATCTTCTCTGGGTGAATGATTATCTTTTTATAATGACGACCATAAATTTCTAGTTCATTAAACTAGATAAAGATGATGAGCTAGAAAGTTGGGAGTTAGTGTTGTTTTTTATTTTTATTTTTTTAATAAAAAGAGTTTTAATGCCTTAATTTTTAATTTCTAGAGAGAAATTATGACTCCCTTGAATGTTTATTTCTACCTTTTAGATCTATAAATCAATGATCCTAAAAATGTAAAACTCTCTATATATACATATAAAGATATTCTTATATATATTATTCCTACAAAGAAAAACCTAATAAAACATATTAGCTATTTAAGAGATTTGAGATTTTGGTGTGTTTTAATTAGCTCAATTGATAAAGTTTATTGTCGTCGAATAAAAGATTTAGAGTTCAAATCTCATCAACACCAAATTTGATTGGTATCTTAGTTTGATAATAAGTGTAATCATTATAAAGTGAATATTATAAGTTAACCTTCTATCATATATATATACACTCACACATGCATAAATGTGGGCGGGCCATAGGGACAATTGTCCTTCTGAACCTCCCCAGGCAGTGCCCTTCATATCTAATAATGTTGAATTATTTGCAACAAAACACTTCAACCGTTTTGGATTTTGGGATTAGGAAAAAAGCCTACATCTATATTTTGCATAGAGACAAAAACGCTTGTTAGGTTTTAAAACTTTAGGAACTAAATCTATTAGAACTTCATTTTGTTTATGTTGGCAAACCATGATCAGAACATTTAGTCTAGGTTTACACATGCTCAAAGTTTGTTTTAATGTAAGTTTGGAATCGAGTAATTGCAAGAAAATTACTGTGCAATTCTGCAAGGCTCAATCAATCAAAGAATAAACTCGATCGATCAAGAATCACAAATCAAAAATTTTCTACAGTATTTTCAAACACAGCCCAAGCTCATACAACGTGTAGAGTTAAGTGTTTCACTCCTAGTATAACAGGAAAAACCCTAGCTACGTTTTACAAGTCTTTGTTGAAATTGTGTTTTTAATCTTTTGTGAGATTTAAGAAGTTTGTACCTTCAAACACACACATAGAGCTATCAAGATCAAGACTCACATCAAAAACTTGATAGTTGTTTTAGTTGCTGCATAAAGAACATTCAAGAATATCCAAAACCTTTGAGAGGAGTCTCAAAGTCACAAGTAGGAGAACTCGTGGTTTTAGATTTAAGGAAAGAAGTAGTCCATGGACTCGGAGTTGTCACGTGGTCGTGGTAGTAAGTTTTCTACACAAGGTAACAATAGGATGTTAGTAGTCTAAGTCTTATTGTACAAACTTCAATTCTTTCATAATGGATCTATTTTTACCTTGAGGATAGCTAGATTAAATCCTCTCTAGGTTTTTTACTGGTTTGGCTTTCTTGGGTCATTAGATTTTTGTGTTCTTTAATTTCCGCATTACCTAAGACTTGAATAACATACTTGTTAATCAACTTGGCTTAATATTAGGTTAAACATATTGTGTTAAGGGGACTAAAAACCTAACAAGTGGTATAAAAGCAAGTTAGCTCTTGTGTTAGATCTTTTGATTTAAGAGTTGATCCTTGACCCTTGTTATCATGGAGCACGGTCACTCTCATGTGATCCCTCCACACATTGATGGAAATAATTATGCCTATTGGAAGGTTAGGATGAAAGCCCTCTTGAAATCTATAAATGAGAGTGTGGAACCTCATTGAATATTGATGGGAGAAACAGACTACTCCTGCTAATGAGTGGTCAACGTCCTAAAAAGAAGCAACTACTTTTAATAGTAAAGTTATGAATGCTATTTTTAATGTTGTTTCTATGGAGGAGTTTAGGAGAATCTCAAATGTTGAGATTGCTCATATTGCTTGGAAAGTTCTCCAAACTGTGCATGAAAGGTAGTTAAAATAAACAAGTTGCAGTAGTTAACAACTAGGTTTAAAAGCATTAGGATGTTAGAGGATGAAAGTTTTGATGAATTTTATGCTAAACTTAATTATATTGTTAATTTTGCATATAATTTGGGTGAAATTTATGATCAACCTAAGATAGTTAGGAAGATTCTTAGATCCCTAACTGAGGACTTTAAACCCGAAGTAACTGCTATTACTAAAAGTAAGGATGTGGACTCCATCCTTGTTGATGAGCTTGTAGGATCTCTAAAATCCTATAAGTTAGACCTATCCAAACCTAACAAATCCAAATCAATGGCTCTTAAGTCAATTGATGATGTTGATGATAATAGATTTAATGATGAACTCTCTTCTACTGAGATTGCATACCTTGCCAAGAACTTTAGAAACTTTCTCAAGAATATGATAGAATGGCAAGAGGTAGAAACAATGTTGAGCCTAAGAACTCTAAGAAAAATGAAACAACTAAAATCAATAATATTGAAAAATCAAAAGAAAAAGTTGGTCAATCTTCTAGTAATTCTCTAGGTCAACAATGTTTTGGTTGTCAAGGTTATGGTCATGAAATCAGAATATCAAACATTCTTGAGATCAAAGGGTAAAGCTATGGCTGTAACCCTTAGTGATGAAGTTTCTAATCATGAGTCTAGAAGTGATGAAAATGGAAACTTCTTTACTTTCATAGCTACTGCTGTAGTAAACGAAAGTGATTTGGCTATAGAGAACCGTTCTGATGGGGAACTCTCTAAGAGTGCTGACTTGCAAGAAGCTTATAATAAGCTATGCAAGGTTGCTATAAAGGATCCGATGAGTGTGGATTTAGGGCTAAAGAAGATAGCCAATCTTAAACAAGAAAAGAAAAACTTGTTGCTGAATTTGCTTGATGCTAATGAACTGGTAAATAAGGTAAAGGCTTAAAAAGTTAAGATCCTAGAACTAAAGTTGTGTGTTGCTAGAGAACAATCAAATAGGTCTGCTAGTTCTAAACTTGATCACATGTTGAGTATTCAGAAGTCTCCCTTAGGCAAATCAAGTTTAGGTTTTGTTGATAGCATCTTTGTGTCTAAAACTCATTCCACAAACTTCGTTCCTTCTTCTGAACCCTCTAAGATAGAAGTTGTTAAGCCGAAAGAAGAAGTTCTTGCTTCTAGGAAGATTAGAGTAGATCTTAAAGAGTCTAAGCCTAAGAGTCCTAACTTCCCTAAGGACAAGAAGCATGATAGACCTTTGTGGGTTTGACATTTTTGTGGAAAAGCTGGGCATACTCGCCCAAACTGTTTCTAGTTGCAAGCTGTTAAGGGAGCAAATAAGTAAAAAGCACCTATGCCTCAAGCATAAGATCCTATGATACTTATTGGTGAATTGGTAAAGGCGTTTAACATTTATACCAATGCTGGAGTTGCTCATCATTCTAATCTAAATAATAGCTCCAAAACCAAACACAACTCATCAGTGACCGACATGGTTGGTCACCTAACACAACTCATCAGTAAGAGTGTCAAGGTGAGCATCTATGCATTGAAACTGGGCCATGATAGCCTTAAAGGTCACTCCACCACCCAAAGAAGAAGGAGTGGAGGTGGAAGGAATGGTGAAGGCTGGAGGATCCGTCGTCTCCATCCTTGGCCGCTTTGATTGAAGCTCAGCCTCGCTCCGTCGAACAGAAGCTGCGCTGATGGCACCCATGACATTATAGAGAGGAGAATTAGGAATAGGAATAGAGAGATGGTGAAGGATCCACATAATAGTCGAAGGAAAAATGAGCTTATCATAGGTCACCATATCCCTATAGACATTTGTGAGAGAGAATGAAATGAGAAGGGAAGTCTATAGAAAGATCCTCTAAGAGGGATAACAAAAATCGAGCATGAGGCTCTGTGATGGAGTTATAGTGAGATAGTGGATGGAGAATAAATGTCATCACCATATTAAGGAATCTCGGACCTTTTGCAAAGCCCGAGCATGGGGTGTTTTAGCGCTCACCCTATATGGAGAGTGTCTTTTAGAAGAGAGACAGAAGCTCATCCTTGGACATAGTCCTCAGACACTAGCAAACGGGGTAGTTAGAATACGAGATCCGAAGTGACTACGATATGTGTACCTCTGAGTGTTGTAACAAACTAAGGTAGAGAGGTATCGATACCAAGCATGTTGGAGTAAAACTCCTATATGATCAAGATGGGACACCTCAAAGGTATCTCATAAACAGATTCCCATCCCCGAGTGTGAATGACATTGAGTAGAGAAGTGTCGGAGAAGTCCGACAGAATCATATGGCAGTTCAGATGAATGCCACATTTAGAAAAGTTTCTACATAACTTTCTTAAAGGAATCGAATTGGATTGATGGAGGGAAAAAAAAAATGCTTCACGAAAAGAAGGAACACCAACTTCTTTCTAATACATTATTATTTGTTTATTGACTTGGTAGAGGAAGAATAAAGTGTCAATAAAAGCTTGTGTCAGAGATTTGTCCTCATGCCAAAAGAAAACTAGAGGTGGCAGTTGCAAAAAAAAAAAAAAAAAAAAAAAGAGAGAGAGAGAGAACACGTGTATAACTATAGAAGATGGTCTAGGCAGTGCTTTTGACTCTAATGATTATGTATCCTAGGTTTTGTTAGTGGTAGTAGAGGATATATATATTGAATACATGGATTTTTTGTTTTTGAGAAATAAAGTGAAATTATTAGATATTTTAGTTGCCTCTCTGTTGGTCGGGTACCATTATAAGTCATTTTTAAATTATTTGATTATTGAGTAAAAATATTTGAAAATTTTTCTAGGTGATACCTGAGGATTTTAGAGGAAGTGTTATGGAAAGTTTCTTTTGAAATAGCTTTTGGAGGTAAGTAACCTTATCCTAATTGGTTTTATCTTCGCGTATTTTAATTACTAAAAATTGTTTACAGTTGTTACAATTTATTTCCATTGTATTACTAATTTCAAGTAAAGAATTATCACAAATATATTTGATTACTGAATATATGATTTATTTTATTTAATTGTTTTAGCTATACTAATTCAAAGTAAAGAATAAAGAATTTTCCACCAATAAATATGAGCATTGAATATAAGATTTATTTTATTTAATTGTTTCTTTAGCTATATTGATTTAAAGTAAAGAATATAGAAATATCACAAATATATTTGAATATTGAATGAATGATTATATATATATATATATATATTTGTATTTGAATAAGATATATTTTTGTTAGAAACTATGATTTCATATATAT
Organism: Quercus bicolor; assembly: GCA_025762765.1. Lineage (NCBI taxonomy): Eukaryota > Viridiplantae > Streptophyta > Magnoliopsida > Fagales > Fagaceae > Quercus > Quercus bicolor. The sequence goes on along the minus strand of JAOXJQ010049033.1, from coordinate 2,497 downwards.
GATTATGGACAATTTGACTATGAATTGATTATGATACCCAAATTAATAGGGGTTATTCATTGGTACTCTGTTACCCAAACCAATGGGGGTTATTCATTGGTATTCTGATACCCAAACCAAAACCAATGGGGGTTATTCATTAGTACTTTGATGCCTAAACCAATGGGGGTTATTTATTGGTATTCTGATACCCAAACCAATGGGGGTTATTCATTGGTACTCTAATGCCAGTCACGGGGATATATTGTGACCATAGTCATATGATTGTTTGAATATTTAACTATTTTGTGTCATTAAAAATGCTTATGTATTTTTGGAACCTATTGTAAGTTATAGCTTTTGATATATGGAAAACTAACTACTTTCTAAACCATCTATGATATAATTGTAAGATTAAAGTATGTGACCTATTTGTAAAGTATTATTTTAAGATTAAGAAACTTCTTTAGCTATTTTTGAAAACCCATAGCATATTATAACTTTTGAAGATTCATATTACATCTTTTTACTTTACAGATCTATTGCTGGATAGAATTTATTTGGATTTTGGTTACTTATTGAGTTGTCAACTTACCCCCCTCTTTCTCCTTTCAAATTTTGATCAGGAAGAGTAGCATATGTTTGGGCTTCTGCTGGGATGTGCACATGAGTGAAGTTTAGGAAATCAATGAAATAAGATTTGAACTTTCATGTTTAAGATTACCTTTTGTGTAGACTTTTAGATTTAAAGGATTTAGTTATTTTTTATTTTGATGTTGGAAGATTATTATTGGAGATCTTTTGAGAATTGCATTAATGAGGATATTTTGAAAATTTATTGATGAAATTTTCTTTGAGTATAATTATTTAATTGTTAAGAGGGCCTTACACACTTGTAGGGTGTAAACTTTATAAGTGTGTGACTGTTGTCATGTGCCTAGCTCTCACTTGGGTTCGGGGCGTGACACATATACTTTACTAACATCAAGTTTCAAAGCCATAGAACCTTTCTTCCCTTTCTTACTACACTGCATAGTGTGCAATGTTTCGTATGCTAGCAACACATTATCAGTAATAAGACGGCTTGGGATAAAAGCACACTAAGTGGGAGATATAATATTAGCTAACACCTGCTTCAGTCTATCGGCTAGCACTTTAGAGATTATTTTGTAAATCACATTACAAAGGTTGATGGGCCTAATATCAAACATTTTCTCCGAATTCTTCACTTTAGGGATAAGCACAATATTAGTATGATTAATATCAGGCAACATATGACCATTATTCAGAAAATCCAACACATCATCAACTACAATATCACCCACAACATGCCAAAATCTTTGGTAAAAGAGAGCATTCATACCATCAGGTCCAAGTGCCTTTGTTGGTCCCATCTGGAACAATGCTATTTTTACTTCTTCAACATTAAACTCACTGGACTGGGTCCCTTGCATATTAGGTGTCACCTTCCTTAGGACTACATTTAGACATTCCTCCATCTGATCACATGTACCTGCACAAAATAAATGTCAAAATAGCCGGTAGCCACATTAGCTATATCTTCCACCTTTTCCACCCAATTTCGTGCACATTAAATACCCTTAATATGGTTTCGCCTTCTTCTTTGGGAGGCTTTTAAGTGGAAGTATTTATCTCCATGTTTAAGCCATGGGATGCTAGACTATTGTGCCCAGTAAATTTCCTACTATAAAAGCAAGTCATCTAATAGTTTGCTGACACTCAAATATTTGGCCATGGATTCTTTAGTCACCACATCAGCCTTATTTAGCACCTCAAGCTGGTTTTGAAGAACTTTCATGGCAGCCTCATTCGGCTCTGATTTGGAAGAACCTTGTGCTTGCAATTCCTCACCACAATACTTAATCTTCTCCTTGATTGAAGCCAAACCCGACTCCCTACCTCCAGACATCTCCCAAGCATCCTTGACCATGGCACCACAATCCTCCCATAGTAGCTGATAATAGCTTACTTTTGCATGTTTATATCATTATTAGAAAGCATTATCATATTTATTTTGATTTAATTCATGCATTTTATAGTTGATTTTGGAATAATGCTGAATAATCAATTTTGTGTTTAATTGAATTTTAATGCGTGAATTTGTCTTTTGTAGGATAATGAAATTAAATAAGTGGATTTGCGCAAAGAAGAAAGCTAATGGATTTTAATTTTACAAGGGTCATGATGAAGTCAAAGAAGGGCAACCCAATTAAATTCAAGTCCAATTGGTGCAAGAATCAAAGAAAATTTGCACCTAATCCAAGTCCAATTTGGATTAGGATTCCAGCTTGCACACTAGTTAGTATTTGTAGCATAACTTTCGGTAAAGATGTCCAATCGAGACGATTCAAGATGGGCTGGAAAGTTAACTTAAAGGGCTACAACTTTTTAGTTTACCAAAAAATGGGCCAAAAACGTCAGTTAAGTGAAGCCTAAAAACCTGGGATTTTCTCCAAACGGGAATTCAACTTGTAATAGGATTCCTTGACCTATTTAA
>JAOXJQ010048375.1:0-21915 GCA_025762765.1 Quercus bicolor | reverse complement strand
TGAACTCTTTAATTACCCTTGGTTAACATATGTCAAGCTCATCATTGGGGCCGAGGACCAAAATTTATTAACAAGTACAAAATGCGGTGTCTACAACTACCTACATTAAATTATCTATTTGTTGAGGCCCATTTTGGCAAAAAAGAAAAGGGTCAATGGCAAGAAGAAGCCCAACAATATAACAAAGGGTGAAGAAAGAAGAATTAGCAAAGTAAGAAAAACCATTAGACCCGAATGGTAAGAACAATGGTACACGGGCCCACAAAATAGTAAAAAGGGCCCAAGGGAGCCCTAGAGAAGAAAGAGTAAGCCCATGGAAATCCTAAGAAGTGGAAAGCAAGCAAAGATAGGCCAAAGGAGCCAAAGAAAGGAATTAGTAAAGGGGGTTGGTGCAAAAGCCAACAAACCCTAAAAGTAAAGGATATGGTAATTAGGTCCAGGAAGCTCGAAAGATTTAGCAAAAAGCCCATAGGAATGTAAAAATGGAATGGGCCAAGGAAGCCCAAAAGAATGAAGGGGGTTGAGAATGCCTAGAGAAATAAAATGGGCCAAGGAAGCCCAAGATGATATGAAAACTAACCTAGTAGAAATACTAGGCAACATGAACTAAGTAAAGAAAAAAATAAATACATGGTAGGCCCAATAAGCACAGCTAAGTGATGCATGGCAGAAATAATACTGTGGCGTGGCAAAAATATTGGTAGACCCACAAACCAGAAATAGGAGGAAACAGGGGCCAAATTGAAGAAGAAAGGGCCCATGCCAAAGCAAGACCCAGCCCAAAGAAGGAACGAGACGCAAAGAAGGAAGACCCAAACTCATCCACGCCACAAAGGGTTAAAAATAAGCAGCAGAACGTGCAGCGAGACCAGACAAACCCATAGGCAACGGCAAACGCATGAACAGCAGATAAGCCATGGACTTACATGGGAGTAGAGCACGCATAAGGCTCAGGCACCACCCACTTGTACCCAGCCAATACAGGCGCGATGGGTCACAGGTCAGAGGTAAGAGAGGATATGGTCTGGCGAAGGAGAGAAAGGGGAAGTCTATTCTGGGATTCCCACTCAAGCTCTTTTGGGGAAAATGTTCTGCTGGGATGACATACCACCCAAAAGAGGGAAAGATAAGCTGGAATCACTAGGTGTATGTCATAAGAGTTAGTAAGAAAGAATACCCAACCCTTATCCGGATAAAAATGCCATGGAGAGAGTAATGAAATAAAACAAAACTCCTTTTGTCTAGAAATGGAACGTGGCACAGCCAGTACAGAGTAGTGGTGGTGATTGAGCAGCTAGCAGATCAGTGGGTGGCCCGAAAAGGACACCTACACCAGGCTAAAGGTAGTTGAGGGGTAAAATGGTAAACCTAATCACGGCAAGTAGTATAAAAAGGCCTTAGTTGTGCACAGTAAACAACAACAACAACAACGGGGGGAAAAACAAGAGGGAAGAACAAAACATAGAAAGAAATAGAAAGCAAAAAGAAAAGCAGAGAGGATAAGTAAGGAAAGAAAGAAAAACAAAAGACTTGGAAGTGAATTGAGAAAACAAAAGTATGATAAGGCATGCACCAATAGGCTTCTCCCTTCTCTCCCTCTCAACAGCCTACTTTCTAGCTAATCAAGAGATACAAGAATAAGCCATTTAGGTCCATTATTTCAAAATGGGTAATTTTTATGGCAGGATTTCCCTATGAGATTACCCACATTGGAGAGTGGTTCCCTTCTTGGTCTTGAATCTGCTAAGGAGTCAAGTCTAACAGACTAACCTCTTTTTCCCTCTTTTATTATAGTTAATCAAGAATTAACATTACTCTTTTCTTTGTTGTTAACTTATTTCTGCCATACTCATACCATTGTGTTTTCTTATTGCGAAAAATGTTTTAATATTATCTTTGGCTGGCAATAAGCACTTTAGTTAGAATATCTTTCTTATTATCCTGTTCTATTATGTGTCTCCTACTATAACATTTTTGTGACAGCATCCCCTATCGTGGGCACGTGACCAAGATCTTTGTAAAGGGGTCCTAACTTGTGCACAAGCTGGCTAGAGGTAAGTTTCAATTGAGCCAGTCTTGACTCTCCTACCCCAGAACTATTGGGCCATAATATAGTAGGAAATAGCCCAGTCTAGAATATAAAAAGGCCCACCACACTATTTTACACTACATTTCATTAAAATATTTTTTTTTTCAATTTTTATTATTATCTTAAATCATATCTCTCTCTTCCTTACCAAAAACCTCAACCCCCAAACTTTAAACACACATCCCCCACCCACCCCCCCCACCCTCCCCAAAAAAAAATCAATTGAAATTTTTAGTGAGTTTGAAGCCAAATAGGGAGGAAAAAACCCAATCAAAGCAGTACCAAACAAAACATCATAATCCAAAGTTTTTAAAGAGAATTAAAAATTCCTTAAAAAACAAACGGAAACTAGAAATATCAATGCAAAACTAAAACAAACTCACAAACTTGACAAAATCAAATTATTATGCTACAACTGCTACTAGCCAAAGTTTATTTGATCCTCGGCAAACCCACAAACTTTCTCAAATATCGAATACTTATACTCAAATCTAACCCAAAACAGATACCCAAATCAAATCTACTGCTCTCACCCAAATCACATTTTAGCTCAAAATTTCTTCCATGGACATTTTCTTTCAAATCAACCTTCTTCCACTCCAATATCTCAACAAAATCCCCAAAACCCAACTTCACAAATATCAAAACTCAACTTTTGCTTTTCTTACTTGCACAAGACCCAACTTTTGTGTTTCTAACAAACCCAAAACCCATCAAATTTTCCAACAAATCTTATCCAAAACCTACAATTTGAGACTACATCATGAGAGAGAGAGAGAGAGAGAGAGATCAAATTTTGGGTTGGGAGCAAGAATCAACCGTGAGACAAACAGAGAGAGAAAGAGATAAGAAATAATTAAAAAATGAAATGAAAAACTATAGTAACTGTTTATATTTACACATTTATAGATGGATGACTATGGGTAGATTTTTGGCAAAAATATGTAAATTTCACATCTTTTTCAATTGTACACCCACTGATATGAATGTTCTAAGGAGCTAGAGCCCATAAAAAAAGGAGAGCAAACAATAGTATGTATGATTGTATGAGATTAAATGGCCCATACATATTTTCACCTAACCATTTGGAGAAAATTCCTCTAAAACTATGTTGTACTTTATCCTTTTAAAAACTCAGTTATAGGAGTAATTCTTAGATACTTCAGCAATAGGGTACTCATTTCTTCCATGCTCACAATCGACTCATTAATTAAATTTGAGAAGTCCTATAGATAGTTAGGTACTACAAGTTTTACTATATTGATCTTACAAGCTAATTTGTCACTACTTAGAAAGAGGTGATTCAAAATTTAGTTATAAGGTGGTTGAAACTCACCAATTATACTTATTGTCACATCAATTTGTAAAATTCATGTAATAAAATTTGTAATACTTTTTGCATCTTTCATTACATTAGCGAGAACCGGTTAGGGAGTTGATTATAAATAGGGAGTGTGCAGCCAACTCGCCAAAACTGACTCGACCTAACCCAACCCGTCAGGTTGGGTAAGTTTTTAGGGCTTGGTGGGTTAGGTTGGATTACAAAAAAAATTTTGATAGCGGGTTGGGTTGAGTTCGTGTCATAAAATTCCAAACCCGCCAAACCTAACCCGACCCACCCATATAGTATATAATTAATAAATTTTTTTAAATAGCCAACTCTTCCTCCTATCCTATATAAAAGCCAGTATTAATGTATATTAGTTCATACATTAATGTATAATTGAGTTGAAATATTAGTTCATATATTAATGTATATTTTTTTTATTAACTCAAGTGGCAGATGTAATATATTTTTTTCTAATGAATTTAATAGTAATAAAAAAATTTGTCCAACCTATGGATTCAACTCGACTCAACCTGACCCATATGGGTTGGGTTAGGTTGGATTGGACTTATATGATGGGTTGGGTTGAGTTAAATTTTTTTCAACCCAACATAGTATGTTGAATCAAAAAATCTCTTTAACCCGACCCAACCGATCGATACACACATTTAAATTTATAAATAGTGAGGAGTACGTAGTCAATTTTGCTTAGCCGAGAGTGAGAAGAAGACAAGTGAGTCTGTTTCAACTGGCACGTGTACTATTTAGTTCAAGTTTGGCAGATGCTTATCACTCGCTCAAACTGCACCTACTTCCAAGCGCCCCTTTGCTCATTAAAAACAAAAACAATTTCTTGAAAAAACAACGATGGCGGTGAATTCATCAACTCCCCCGCTGCATCGCTCTCTTCATTCGCGCTCTCCTCTCGCTTTCTTCAATCGCACCGGACCTGCATTTTTTACTCACCCTCCCAACCCTAGGCTAGTATCAGTTCGCTCCCACTCCCAGAACTCCGCTCCGGACGGTTCCGGATCCAAGAGATCGCTCAGTTTGGAGGACTCCCAAACTTCGATTGGCTCGTCCTCTTCTGCAATTGATTTTCTCACATTGTGCCATCGCCTTAAGGTTGACTTTCGTTCTCTCACTCTCACTCTCTGTTTGGTTGCCGAGAAAACCTAAGAAAATTATTATAGTATACATTGGTTGTTGTAGACTACAAAGAGGAAAGGATGGATCAATCAAGGGATAAAGGGTCCAGAGTCAATTGCTGATCATATGTACCGAATGGCTTTGATGGCCTTGATTGCTGCTGACCTTCCTTCAGGTCTCAATAGGGAAAGGTAAAACTTCCACTTCCACTTCCACTTCAATCTTTGAATTTATATTTTAATTTACTCTCTTTTCTCTTTTTGTTTGTTTTATGCTATTATTTATTATTATATGTTGCTAAGACAAGTGAAGTGAATGATAGATTAAAACAACGCCATATGTATGAAATTATTGGTCTTTTATTTTATACCATGTGTTTATAGATTAGATTATACAATTATTATTATAACATTGTTGGTAACCACACATTCTGGTGTGCATTTGGCCCAATTCATGTTTTCAAAAACAATTAGCTCAAATAACTTCTCTTTGAAGTTTATGACCTCTTTGGCTAGTTGGTTGGTCACCAATCTGCTAGTCATGATTGATTAATAAGATGCGTTCATTGGATATAAAGTGAAATGAGGATGTTTCTTTTTCTTTTTAATACCAAAGTTGTTGTAGAACTTTTTGGATGAAGCAATTTTTTTTTTTTTCTCTTTTTTTTGATAAGTAAAAATATTTATTCAAAATGAATCTACAAGTACACAGGAAGTATATAAGATGACTGTCATACAGGAGATCTAAAATTACAATGAACTAAAAAGTTGAAAGATGAAGCTTACTTGGTACTTCAGCAATCATGTTCCTCAATTTTTAGGTAATGGACCAAACCATTAAAGGTTCAGTTAATCAGATTTCTGCTCCTTGTTTTACATTTTACTTGGGGTTTGATGGGTCCATTACAAGCATACTGAGTACTAATCATAAAAAAGTAAGTTAAATGGTACTTTTTGTGGCCCTTATACTTGAGACACATAACCTTGGTTAATTCTGTCTACAGTTATTAGGGAGCAACCATCCCATTTTCTATTTTCAGTGAAGTTGTAGGATTTTTTTTTTTTTTTTTTTTTTTTGGAGAAACAAGTTGTAGGAAAGTTATATGACTAAAATACCACTTTGTATCCGTCTGATAGGCCAATGGATTTTGAAAAATATCATGTCCAAACAACATGTGCTGGATTAAATATTATTTGCATCTAATGGAAGAACTTTTACTTTTTGATAAGTAATAAGATTATATTAATACGAAAAATGAGTCACTCAAGTATATGGGGGATATACTGGGATAGACAATCAGTTACAAAAATTGCATAAATCTAGCAAGTCAATAATAGAAAATAAAGAGAGGTTCCTCATGGCCGACAGCCAATCTAATAAAGTTCTAAAAAAGAACAACTTAAGATTAGGCATAGAACTTTCGGTGCCTTCAAAACTCCTGCTATTCCTTTCCCTCCAGATGCACCACATCAAACAATGTAAGAACTTTTTACTATCTTGTAAATATTTAAAAAAAAAAAAAAAAAAAAAAAAAAAAAAAAAAAAAAAAAAACGATTAAAAGTTGATACTGTATATATACATAATAATGTTTCAATCCAGTCTTTAAGTTTAATTTATATCTGAGGAAGGAACATTTTAATAGTGAAGGATGGCACTTTGCCTTGGTTCATATGATAAGATGTTGGTGGGGCTTGGATATGTTGTAGGTTGAACTCTTTCCATGCAAAACAAAATTAAATAAATAAATAAACCTGATGTTCAGATTTTATTTGCAGTTATGGACATTTTAACTCTTGTTTATCTGTTTTACCTTTTCTTTGGGGAGGGGGAGGGGGGGTTGTTATGAATCAATTGTATTATATTTTACTGTCACTGCTCATCCAAATGTCATTTCTGGTAGCAAATTATACCACTTTGATGCTAGGGTTTTATTGGTACGAAAAGCTGTGCACTACAGTTTACCCAATAACCTGTAAGCTTTTACTTGTTGAGTAGTATAGGTAAAGATAATAGTTTCATCTAATTTTTCTGTTGTTACACTATAAAAGTAATTTAGATAAAATGTATTCAAAGCTTTGAGAATGCCTTGATAGAATTTATGCAGAGGTGTCTACTAGGCAGTTGAATCTGGTCTGGGTGGTTGAAGTCAGTTTGTCCCCTAAGTCTCTTTTAATTGAAATTTTTATTCACTTGCCCCTTCTTGTATTATTATTGTTTCTTATCCCTGATAGTTTTTTATTGAAATCTTTTGCCTTGTTTTGCATATTTATACAGGTGTATTAAGATAGCAATTGTGCATGATATTGCAGAAGGTATCATTTTGACTCCTTTTTATTCCTATCATGCTCAATAGTGTAGTTCCATACTTCAAATTTTCCATGATGATATTTTCCTTTTGAATTTAAAAAAAAAAAAAAAATTATAGGATGATATTTTTATTAAATTATGTACCTCTTTATGTGAGAATGGGCCAAATGCTTCTTTTGTTTGTAGTATTGATTCTGCAGTTGATGGTTTAAAATGGCTTGCTTTTAAACAATGTATGTATATTTTATTAGTTGTTTGTTGTGCAAATTATATCCTCACTTGTTACAAACCGACCATCTATACTCTATGATACTGAATATTCGGTTGTTAAGAAGCATATTCATAAAATGAGTGCAGCTGAAATGAGAATGTTAAGATGGATAGGTGGAAATACAAGGAAAGATAGGATTTGAAATAAAGAAATTCACTTAAAGATAGGGTGACCCTTATTAATGAAAAGATTCTCTTGAGATGATTTGGTCATGTCTAGAGAGGAGCAATTAATGCAACAATGAGAAAAAGAGTTGATTTAGGTTGAGGGAACGAAAAAAAGGTAAAAGAATACCAAAATCAGCATCAATGGTAGTAAAAAAGGACATGGAAATGAAGAAAGTAAAAGAGAATATGCCTTCAAAAAGAATATATGTAGCCAATCCTGACTAGTCTGTTGAGGATTTATAGCTGATTCCAAAAAAAATTTGGACTAAGTTTTTTTTTTTAAAAAAAAAAAAAAGAAGATTGGACTAAGGCTTGATTGTTGTTATTGTTTATTTTAAGGATTCTTTCAAATGCTCTTCGGAATAGATGGCATCTCCTCCCAAATACATAAGGGGTGAAAGTTCAAATAATGGTTTCAATCACCTACACATGCATAAATACTATTTACCTTTTAAGTTTTTTTTAAACGTTTGTAATACTACCATTAGGAGGGTCATACAAGGTGCATTTGGGTGAGAGTTTACATAGGATACTGCGGCCCTATTCATAGACAACAACACAACATGGAACAAAATACAACTCAAAACACGAAACAACAATTCTTGAAAAACTAGGACATGACATAGTGGGGTCATGACAATTAGTTAATTAATCAAAAAATATTTTTAGATATGTTTTATATATTATGTTTGTTTAAGGTTTTCGAAATAATAATATTTTCTAATAAATAAATATAGTTTTTGACTTTTTGTTTTGTTTTTCTTTCTCTTGGGGCAATGTGTAATAAAGTTGAAAAAAAGGAAAAGAAAAAGGAAAGAATTATAATGAATTGAATTGGTCAAAAGAATAAAGACTGCCCATTATATACTACTTATAGTTTTCATTTTAAATTTGTTATTTCATTACTATTCTTACTACTATTTATCATTCTTGTTTTATGCCATTTGAAATTGATAAACAAACATCCATAGTGACTACTCCATATGAGTAATCATATTCGTAATTGATAAACAATTGTGTATATATGTTGGAGGAAGAAAGAAATTGTCGATTAGCTTGTGTAGAAGCACCGATGAGCAACAAAGGAGGCAACTGATCCATCCTTTCCATGATTTAGACGACCGTGAAGCAAATGAGGAAGAAAGAGACTGTTGATGAACTTGTAGAAGTGCCAATGAGCTTTGATCTAGGCTGATTTAGCTGTTTCAAGTGGTTGGAATGGAGATTGAATGAGAGACAACCGATAGCACGTGAAGATCTAAGGTGTTGACATGTTTTTTGCCTTTTTTTTCTTAATTTTTTGGGTAGTTATGTTCCAACCATGTCTCCATGATGTGTTGACTTCTATGGAGCACGGGCACTACATTTGGGGTGCCATGCCTATGTCGGATACAGTACACGCTTGGGACACTTCTACATGCATGTCCCAGCCGTGTCCTGTTAAAAAAAATATATTGTGAGGCACGGGAACAAGAGGAATTGAATACCTTTTCACAAAACTAAGAGAGCATTCATGCTTTAATGGTAGCAGTGCATTCAAAAATTAAAAAATATTCTTATTCTTGGTTTGTATTCTAATTTCAAAACATCCTTTAATGGTTATGAATTCACTTTGTTATTCATTATTGCTCTTAAATTGATATATATTTAATATTATATGAAAAATAGATGCTTAACAATATATAGAAAATAAAATAAAAATATATTTTATAATTATTTAATATACGTGCCCACCGTACCCGTGTCCTATTTTTTCAAAAAATGTCGTGTCGTACTGATACTCATACCTATGTCTGTTACTGTGTTTCCTAGGTTTTGATTGTATCGAAATAAAAATCATTATTTTTTCTCTGGACACGCAAGCCATGTCCTTGGTGTGTCTGTGTCTAACATGAAAACGCAATGCATTTTGTCATGTCTGTGCTTACTAGGTCTGGCTTTTGTTTTTTAGGATTGTAACCTGTACCTTAGAAGCTCTTCCCAACATTTCCTTTTTGATAAGTATTAAAATTTAAGTAAAAAGCGCAGAAAGGGGTGCAACCCTAGTGTATAGGAAGTATACAAAAAAATAAAGAAAAAAAAAAACTATTGAACTCTCAATGTATCCAAGAGCTCTTGACAATCCACAATAGAAAAAATCCTGGAAATCGAAGTCCACTCATATAAGGTCTTCAAAATAAGAACTTCAATTTAACCAAGTAGTATAAGCCTATAAGGGACTCACCTTCCAATCCCACCCACGCCCTCGCAGTCGGTTAATTCTCACACTAAAATCTTCCTTCCAACATGGCAATAGCATGCCATCACAGAATAAGGCATATCAATTTATCTGCCTGACCATGGCATATAAATCATCTAGAAAATGTGCCATAGATTATAGTTTCCAATCATTCACCACTTTAATGAAAAGGAGGATTCAAGGAACAACCACTATTACTGTACTCTAGGTAATACGCCACCATCGTTTCTATACCTAGCAATTAGGATTTTTTGTTTTTGTTTTTGACGAATAACTAAATATCCTTGGTTTTGAAAATCAGACCAGACCAGACCGGCCAATCCTACCGGTTCAATTGGGAATCGGGTACTAGTCCGGTCCGAGAACCGGAGGCAAATCCGGTTTTGCCCTTGGTCTGGTTTTTAAAACCATGCAAATATCATTAATCAAAAGACCCAGGTACAACGGGAGTGTACATGGAAAGGAGTACATCAAGTTCGAAAATGACAATGATCAAGCATAACAAAAAGATTAGAGCAAGAAAAAGAAGAAAAACCAGAACACCAATCAAACAAAGAGTGGAGGAGGAGAGATTTAATTTGAAGAATTGACCATTCTGTCCCCTTAAAGCATCTAGTATTCCTTTCCCGCCAAAGACACCATACACAATGTGGGACAACCCTCCACAAGCTATGTTGTGATGTCTACCAAACAGGCCCTACCAAGATGTGAATAAATCTACAACACTTTGAGGCATAACCCAAATCACACCAAAAAGGATCCAAACCATAGACCTTAGCTCGAAAGCAATGGGACAATGAAGAAGAAGAAGATGGTTTACCGATTCCCCGCTTCTTTTACGCATATGACCCCAATCCATGACAGGTACACCCTTATATCTATCAAGGGTCAAAATCTTGCCTAAGGCAGCAGTCCATGAAAAGAAAGCAACTCTAGGAGGGATCTTTGAGTGCCACACAGGTTTCCAAGGAAAAAGAGTGTCAGGGGCCGAGATGAGGGATAAGTAGTATTCACTAACCTTAAAGTCCTTACTCTTTGTCGACTTCCAACAAAGTTTGTCATGCCCCTCACTAGTAAAAGTCATAGAATGTATAAGGTTCCAAAAAATATCAAATTGTTTCATCTCCCAATCTTGGGGCTCTCTATAGAATTGAAGATTCCAGTGAAGTCTCTAATTGGGAAAAGACATGACATCTACGAGATAAGAATCCTTGTTGCAACTAAAGCTGTAGTGTTCCGAAACTGCCTGTGAAAGAGTTCAACCCCGACAAGTGATGCCAAAATTTAATTCTATTGCCATTGCCAACTTTGAAGATGATGGATTTAAAGAAAGCTGGCTAGCCTTGACTTATGGTTCTCCAAAGACTAACACCATAAGTAGCTGTTCTTTTGTACACCACCCACCCAAAATATTCTCATACTTGATCTCAATAACTTGCCACCAAAGGTGACTTGTCTCCATACCATACCTCCACAGCCATTTACTTAGTAGAGCTTGGTTGAATTTTCTCAAATTCCGCACACGTAACCCACTAGACTTTAGAGGGCTACACACCTTGAGCCCATTTGACCAGATTGAAATTAGGGGACTCATCAATACCACCCCATAAAAAATCCCGCTGGAGCTTCTCAATGTGATTTGCTATATCCGCTGGAGCTTCTTAATATGTAGGCAAGGTTGAGAGAGTGCTTTTAAGTAAAGTAAGCTTACCACCTTTTGATAGATACAAACGCTTCCAACTCGCTAGTCTTTACTCAATTTTTTCAAGAATAGGGTTCAAAATTGCCCTATCCTTAAATTTAGCTCCCAACGGAAGCCCCAAATAAGTCATTGGCAGTGAGGACTGCCTACACCCTAAAAGGGCCACAAGCTCACCCATATTTAACACCTCACCAATCGGAACCAATTCGGATTTAGCCAAATTAATATGCAAACCTGACACTGCCTCAAAGGAAGATAAGATCTCTCTCAATTAACCAATCTGACTAGGTAAAGCATCACAGAAAATTAAAGTATCGTCCGCAAAAAGAAGATGAGACACCATTAAGGGGGCATGAGATCTGGGACCAACATTGAATCCTGAGATGTGACCAGCTATAACAGCCCCATCCAATGAGCGGCTTAAAGTTTCCATAACAATAGCAAATAAAAGCAGGGAGAGTGTATCACCTTGACGCAATCCCCTAGGAAAATTTAAGGACATCTTTCTTGAAGATTAGACTTGCCATTCCATAGTCCAAGCCAAAAGTGTGTTTTAAAGCAATCACCAACATCACATCTGATAACTTTTCCTACCATAAGTCTTTGTCTTATTATGTTGCACATGTTTCACTATTTAAATTTAATGGAAACATCAAAAGTGTGTTTCCCCTCAAATGAACGGCTTAAAGTTTCCATAACAATAGCAAATAAAAACAGGGAGAGTATCACCTTGACGCAGTCCCCTAGGAAAATATAAGGACATCTCTCTTGAAGAATAGACTTGCCATTCTGTAGTCCAAGCCAAAAGTGTGTTTTAAAGCGATCACCAACATCACATTTGATAACTTTTCCTACCATAAGTCTTGTCTTATTATGTTGTACATGTTTCACTATTTAAATTTAATGGATACAATGCAAATTATTTTGATTGTCACTTCAAAGGGAACTTGAAAAGGGACTTCAAAGGAAATTTGATTAGAAGTGAGACGCAGTAGAGACTTTAAAATAGCCAATGTGCTCTAGCTTAATTGGCACCTCAACACCTCCTCCCCTTGCAAGTGATAGGTGGAGAATGAAGGGAAGGCAATTTTACCCTGCCCTGCATTGACCCGCCCTTTGCTTCGCCCCATGCTGGTTTTCCCCGCATCACATAGGTGGTGGGGCAGGGATGGGGCGAGGTTTTATACCCCGCCATGGGGTGGGACGGGGATGGGTTTAAACATTTTAGCCCCGTCACGCCCCGCATTGTTAAGGGCTATAATTGTAAATTTTTCATACCCTAGACTATTTAAATAAACAAATCAATACTAGCTTATTTAAATGCATGGATCTTAAGATTTTTGTTTTTGTTGTGATATTGTCTTGTTAAACACTTGGATAGTATTATTCAATTCTTCCTAAAAATTAGTTTGACAAAACCATGTGGGGCCTTAAAGGGCGAAGATGGGGCAAAACAAAACCATGCAGGGCGGGGGTGAAGATCCCATCCTTCGGCCCCTCTCCTCCCCATTTCCATCTCTAAGAGTGAGGTCATGGGTTCAAGACCCGCTAGGTATATGTGTAGCTTACCAATCAAAATTAAATAATAAAAAAAGCAATAGATACTTTAAAATAAGGGCACGTTTCAGGAAGTAAGTGCACATTAATGCCAATGATCTTGGTATCACTCTCAGGAAGCATTAGAGACTTTTCTTGATGTTGTTGCATGCTTAGTATATTTCTTGTGTACTGATGGGCTTTTTTATTAATGAAATCTTATTATTCATTGAAAAAGGAAAATAGTAGGATCTTGTTTTTATGTGTGTGGAATCCCATATTCAATTCAATTGTGGTAGAATTGGAATTGTAATTTTGTTTGTCCGGATTGCACAGAAGATTTGAGTAGAATGCTGCAGAGTTCATAAAGATTCAGCTAAAAGAGAGGATTGTTAGAGCACAAGACAAGATTATTAATTTGACTATACTAAAATCGTTAATGACAAATCATTATATTCAAATACATCAACTAATCAAGAGTTAAATCAAAACCTTGAAAAGTAACTTCATCAGAAGATGGTAGTTGAAAAATAAAGCCATGGCCTACTAGCAAAGAAAATTAAAGGTAATTGGGAATACAGGATGGAAAACTTACAAGTAACATTAACACCAAAATTTCATTGGATAATTCACAAACCCACACATTTGAAAGTAATTATTAAAAAAATGTATTTCTTAAAACAGGTTTAGCTTAGTCTTAAGTGGAGCGGTCTATAGAACATCTTATGAGTTGAAGCAATTGAAACCATATCAGCTTGTCAATTGGATTCCAGATTTGCTCAAGCATTGTCATGTTATAGAGAGAGAGAGAGAGAGAGTGGTGCTAGATCATTGAACTTGTAATTCCCTACTTAGCAATGTCCAGACATGTATTGGGGGTGGGAATGTTTTATAATTGAGCCCTTTAAAATACAATTTGGACCTTATACCAAATAATCATGAGAGGCCACTTTAACATGTCTTCATCTTGGGGTAAATATGCAGAGTTTGGAATTGCATTGATGAGCTTAGTTCAAATGGCAGTCTCCTCATAAGAAAGGGGTGAAGGGTGAGGTCGTGGGTTCAAAACCCATAATTGTGTGCTTGTATAAATTCCTATTAAGGGGGAATAAAAGTATCTGCCTGCGATTTGTTTTTATCCAATTTGGGCCTTAGGGCCAAACATTAGGAATGTGGCTGTCTGGAGGACATTCTTTTTTCATGTGAGATCTGTCAAATGTTGCATTATTTTGACTATCAATACTGAAATTAGCCAAATGGTTTTTTTTTGGATCTTAAACTCTTAAGTTAAAAACTTGGTATTATATTGACAAATTGCCTTTGGGCCTAATGGCACTTCCACTCACAAAAATCAAGTGGTCGTTGAGGGTGTGGATTCATGACCGTTCAAAAAAGAAAAGGAGAAAAAAAAAAGTTTGTAGTTTTATGTTTCTTAGGAGCAACAATCATACAGCGGTAGTCAAGATGGAGTTTGCAACCTGTTTCACCTCATCAAGTTGTTCTAGTGAAGAACTGTGATTATTTAACTGTATCAGTTCATATTGTCCAATATCACCTAGTAATACCAAGCTAGGTCATGTAAAAATTGGTATATTGATCCATAAGCTGGCCAATAAAAGATAGGGCAAAGTGGCTCTTGGAGCATATGAGCATCTCTGTGTTTTTCTATTACTTGATGAAATCCAAAGTGTGCCTGTTTTCTCCAAAAGCAAAATGAATACTCCTTTTCACAATATTACGAGTTAGAATTTACCAAGATATTATGGATTATTTTTTGTAAAAAGAATGCCATGGATTACTGACTGGTGATCAATTTCTTTACATCAATTTAATTTTTTCATTTGTTACATGGACAATATTTGCTATATTTGCATGTATATGTATGAATATTTATATGCTGTTTGTACCTAGAGTTAAAATTTTAGAGTCAGGTTTTGGTATTTGATAGCTATTGTTGGAGACATAACACCATCTGATGGCGTGCCGAAAGAAGAAAAGAGCAGAATGGAGCAGGCAGCTCTAAATGAAATGTGCAAAGTTCTTGGTGGAGGGATGAGGGGTACTTGCTAAGCCTTGTTATCTAGGACATGTTTAAACAGTGTCAATCTTCATTTTTGGCATCAGATTGGCCATGATTGAATACTTTCTTATGTGCAGCTGAAGAGATCAAAGAACTTTGGCAGGAATACGAAAATAATTCCTCTTTGGAGGCTAATCTTGTGAAAGATTTTGACAAAGTACGTATATACTGGCATGCAAACTAATTTCATATTCGGAACATGAGAGATAGGTTTTATGTTTCAAGAGAATCCCTCAATTGTATATGCCATAATTATGAGTTAAAGTTAATGAGGAATCTTGTGTAATGGCTAGTGAGGATGGTAGTTGATGTTATGCTCTGTTAAGACTGAAGGAATGCATTGATTATGGAGAGTTTTAACATTTTAAGCATAAGTTTATTGCTTTGAAAATAAATGAATTTCTACAAACCGATAGGTTGACAAAGCTTATCTTTTCTTCTATGCTTAGCAGTGAGCATTCAAATATGAACATATAGCACATGCATCAACTCATGCATTTCAAAAATTTTGCTATATTTGAAGGTTTCGTTCTCTAATTAAGGTTATAAATGTCCTATGGTCAGGTTGAATTGATACTACAAGCACTAGAGTATGAAACTCGTAAGTTTTTAAAATAATACATGTGCTTATATAATCCTTGTGAGCTATGTGAATCTATTTGTTATCATAATGTTGTGGCAGAACATGGAAAGGTGCTGGATGAGTTTTTCCTTTCAACAGCAGGTAGAATTAATATTCCTTCATATCAAGCAAAACACAAAATAATGTGGATATCTGTTTGCTGCACTTTTTAAACACCAACAAGTTTCTTATCTTTCTTCCTTTGAGCTGTCAGGAAAGTTTCAGACTGAGATAGGAAAGAGTTGGGCAGCTGAAATCATTTCAAGAAGAAATCCAAGTTTGGCAAACAGGCATAATTGATCCTGATTTAGTGTCAATTTTTTCTAGCTATCAGGTTGAACCATCCTTTGAATATAAAATCATATATGGACTGTTCTGTCACCTTGAACCATTTCTTTCATGTTCTTGAATGTGGCAGGACAACTAGTTATGTTGGAGCAACCTAAAAACTCCAACAACTAAACCAAAGCTGTCAAACGGAGTTTTGTATCCTGTGGTGCTAGCTTGTTGTCAAAGAATTGTTATCAATTTTTTTTAAAAGAAAAAAAAGTTGTAGTATTTTTAAAGAGATGATAGCATTATGTTATCTTAGCTGTTGGAAGTATGATACAAACTTTTTTATATCCCACAATCCAAATTTGTACTGTCATAAAGAGTCCAATTTCTTGGATAGCTAGAAGCACGGTAATACCACGAGTTGTGTTCTTATGTTTTTGTCTGTTCTAGAAAATAGTAAAATTACTATTGTTTGGATGGTTGTTATTTCAGAAAGAACAAGCACTGGTGTAGTCATCGACTACCTCATATCTGATGGTTAGAGTGCTATAGTCACCCTTCATGGCGGGGGCACCCCCCACCCTCAATCTTTTCCTTGCATCTCTCTCTGCGTCATTGATTCCTTTTGATGCTTAGAGTGCATCTGATGTTTAGAGTGCTTTAATTTCTGAGCTACTTCTAGATTCCTTTCAGTGTTAAGGACACAGAAGTGTCTGATATGGAAGTGGCTTGTTGGCTGATAGCCTGTTACTTCACTACAATATCTTGCAATTATGTGAGGGACATTTATTCTGCCGATAAGCTAAACAAATTTACATTTTTCATATGATTTTGTTAAAATTTCAATGTTGCGTTAGTTTAGTTTGTTACTTTCTTTCCAGAAACAATGTTTATTATTAAAATCGTTATCTATGAGCATTAAATTCTGAAGATACATAGGTTTTCTGTTCTTGGCTTTTGTTTGGGCAATTGGATGGGGGTGAAACGATGATCTCTTTGTCAATCAGGTCTTGATTTGCATGACATAGGGCAGCACAACAGTTTGTTGAATGTTCAGGGTTCGGTGGAAATCACATTTCTTGGTCATGTCACATCTGATTGGGAGTGGGTTAGGAAGTGGTCTAGGCTCAAGAGGGTTAGCACTTACGTCCAAGTTTCTGGAAAATCATATAGAGCTCATAAAAGTTTGCTTTTGATGGGGAATTTGGCAAGTTCGTGCTTTATGATATTGGAGGATATGTTGCTAGAATTGCTTGCAGGGAACCTCTTGTTCTTGGAAAGATCATTTTCCAACATGCCACTATTATGGGCATCCTTTATTTGTAAGTCAGCTGATATTAATACCATAAAATTGGGGAAGAAATGAGCAAATAGGTGCTTATAGAAGGTTCTTTACAATCATTTGGATTTGCTCTTCCCTTATTAGGCCCACTGGTCATCTAGGCAGCCTTGGCTCCTTATCTGTTGTTAAAAGCTGAAAAAGTTTACCTAAGTCTTGCTTAGTTGTATACAGGTCCCTTTAGTCATGTCAACTTCAGTGTTATAACGGTATTACTTCGCAAATTTAGTACAAATATTTTCCTAGTTCCTTTGTTTTAGTCTTCTGTAGTTGAAAACCATAAGAGGCAGCACCAATCAAGAAACCTTGAAACATTTAGTGTCCGTTTGGAAATAGTTTATTTAATTGAAACTGAAATTTTTTTACTGAAAGTACTATAGATAAAGATAAAAGTTAGCTGAATAGTACCGTGAGACCTATGAATAGTAGTAAAAATAAGCTGAAATTGCAAATAAATTGAAATTTTTAACTTGTCCCAAATAGGCTAACAAGTTTTCATCAGCCACTAGTGGTTGTAGACATCCTGTCCCATCAAATGAAACTTGTGCATGGATGTCATCTTGAAATTTTGGTGGTAAATGGGCATTAGGAAACAGAGATAAACTTTTTAAGTTTAAGGACTCATTAAATCTCCAGGTCATCTTTACCATTTGTTCCATTCTTTCTAGTAGATTTTTTCTCAATGTCGAACCAGTGGTAGGAACTTGTTTTTCTTTGCCTTTGATGGATTGGACCAGGGCATTAAATATATTCCTTCATTTGGGTTTGGTTGCAATAAGGGCAATCAAAAGACCTCTAAGGTCAACTCGGGTGTCGTTGGGTCTTTCCTGGGCTATTATGTATGAGTGAGCAAGGGAATTGTTGTATGGGCTCTGACAATGACTAGGCTTTTGTTTGGCTATCGGGAGGATTAGCGAAAAGGTTCTGACAGGCTTTAATATGAGGTTGATGATGGGCTTGTGGTATCTTTGGAGTTATAGAAAGGGAGTTTCTCAAAGAAAACAGTGGGTTGAGTATTGAGTTGTGGACTAATTGTTTGTGGGCTAACTGAAATTTGGATGGGCTGAAAGAAGATGGGTTGGGAAATGATGTTTAGCCTTATTGGATTTGGGCTAGGTATGGGTGTGAGCACCTCCAAAAGGTTGAGTGTGTTATGGGCGTGGGAATGCTGGAAAAGTTGTCATGTGACTGGTTGTGCTTGAGTGCTACCTGATGTCAGCTCATCCTAGAAGTGGGCTTGAGAGTACACAACTAACTCATGTTTAGGGCAATATAATGGGAGTCTTCATATAGTTTAGGTGTTGGAACCGCTCTCGACCCTTATGCAGAATTACATTACCAAATTATGGTCCAAAGTTTGGATAAATTCTTCAGAAAGTGTTAGGCACTCAGGTATGCTCAATTCAATGGATTGGCCTCCACTTCATACTTTCTTTCCATATTCTAGGAAGGGTTTCTCTAAGTGGGATATGTCCTAAACATGCAAATTGCTTTAAGAAAACATAGATCAAAATAAACACAGGCACGATTCAAGCATACATAAGGGGTGAGTTTCCTATTTCTAAGTTTTTAGCCTAGTCTAACATCAACCAAACATGCATTCAATAAATAAAAATAGAAGATAAAGATTTCTAAGGTTTCTGCAATGTGTACGCATGACAAAGGCTGCGTACATAGGTCTCTAGGGTGGTGCTACATAGTACACACACACTTTAGAGGAAAAACCCTTCTCTAATCTAATTTCTACTCTAAGTATGTTCTTAAACTAAAATTAATTGAAGATCAGAACAAAAATAATTAAAGGTGTGAAATTAAAAGGCAACAAATATGATATATATATATATATAAAAAAAAAATTTTAAAAAAAAAGACTTACATCTACTGTAGACAAGAATCTTGAAGCTTAATGGTCCCTTCAGTCTTTGGGCTGAATGACACTACAGAAGAGAGTACAAACAATTTTAGAAATCCTTAAACTCAATGGAGAAATCTTAAATAAATGTTAAATAATACATAAAATCTTAAATTTACATACTTCAAGTTAAATAATGCATAGATACTTAACGTTATACAATCTAAAGTTGTTCAATAATCTTATTATCACCAAAAAAGAACAAAAAAACAAAAACTAGATTTGGATCATATCACGTTATTAACTTTGTAAGGTGCACATGTTGTAAGTAAAATCTACTTAAGAAATTAGGGTGAACCCCAATCTACTTAGCATCCGTTTGGGATGAGTTGAAAAATTCAGCTTATCTACACTTTTATCTTATTTTTGCTACTATTTATGGATTCAACTATACTTCTTAAGACTATTCAAAGGTCCCATTATACTATTCAACTTATTTTTTAACATATTTTTTCATATTTATGAGTCTCACTGCACTTTTTGGGAACAGCTTATTTAGCTGAAACTTAAACTTTTTTGTTGAAACTACTGTAGATAAAGCTAAAATATAGTTGAAATAGTATAATAAGGCCTATGAATAATATTAAAAAGTGCAATGAAGCCCATGAATAGTACAAAAATAAGTTGAATAGTAAAAAAAACTGGTTTTTTAAGCTAATGGCAAACACAACCTCGGCAAAAAGTTTTCAGCTTCAGCTAAATAAGCTGTTCCCAAACGGACAATTAATGTTAGTCGTAGATCCAACAATGAAAATACTTAGAATTGCACCTTAAATTGACCTATAATTTCATCAGCATTTTTATCTACAGTACAAAATTGTAATATAAATTTAGTATACAATGAAAAGAGTCGATAAAAAATTGAAATTTTATAGCTATGATTCTTTTATGAATAAATTACAAGAAAAAAAAAAAGTAAAAGTAGAACTGAGCTGAATATGATGAGAAAGTGAGAAGAAAAGAGAGCAACAAAATGCAAAACAAAAATTCAATGTTTTGAAAAACGAGTTGACCCACGTGACGTGCGGGTCAACCTGACCCAACCAAGCTTACATGGGTTCGGATTAACCTGTTTTTTCATGGGCCCAAAAAACTTTCCTCATACTGATAAGGGTAATAAATTTAGGTCCAATTTTGCCAAGTCTAACACATAATGTTTCAAACCTTCAGTGTGACCTCAAAACCATGACTCTCCTTCCTTTTTTGACCATTTGAACTATTCTAATTTTTGAAAACATTAAATTACATGCGTGTTGTGATTCCAAAAATAAAAATGAACAACATGATGCACCACCAAAAATATTATGCGCATGTCAGATGCAATAGAATCCTGCCTGTAGAGTGCTGAGTGCGTAGTTGTTTCAGACAAATAGACACAGAATTTAGAATACTGAATCAAGTATACGTGTATGATGTGTGCGCGGTGCGCAAACGTGTGCTTCAAAATCACTAGCTGATTTTAATATTTGGGTCCGGTTAATGTGTGTCCTAAGGACACACATTAAGTTTTCTATTTTTAGAAACATTTTCTCGAATATTGACGACTTTATCAATACTTTTTCAACTCCCAAAATTTTTTTTCCCAAAATGGTTAATTATTATGTACCCTTAAGGCACATGTTAGCAAAATCCTTAATATTTTACTATTAGGTCCACCGACACCTCTCCAGAAAGAAAGAGAAAAGGAGTAAAAGGGTTATTATATTCTCATTATATATGACTGGAAAAAAAGTAGACTCATCAGTGAGTGAGGAAGAAAAAGTACAATTACAAAGATTAAAAGTAGATTGAAAATGGTCGTAGTTTCTAAATCTAAACCGATATCTCATATTCTTTCTCAGCAACTAGTTGAATTTTTCACGGGTTGCCTAAGCCTAAGATCCTACAATTATTTGCCTATCGGTTGGCCCACCACTTCACACAAATATTTTGGAATTTAACCTCGCATCCTTTGTTGGTGAGACCCACTTTATCATGTGCCTGCTGGTGATTTAAGTAATTAGCTTTAGGGGCATATTGCAAAAAACACATTCAAGGGTTTGGGACAGTTGCAAACTGACACACTGTACTATCAATTTTGTATCATTGACACTTTAAATTTAGGAATTTTTTAAAATAACCCTCCATCTCAATTGCATTAACTATAATGGATAGAAAATGGTTATATGTCGCGCACGTATTATTTTAAAGATTTTTTTTTTTTTTTTTATATATTGAAGTGGTCTTGTGTGTGTGTGTGTGTTTTTTTTTTTTTTTTTTTTTTTTGGAAAATGTTTTTTTAAAATAATTATAACTAACAGAATTAAAACAGGTGGGTCAATTTAGACAGCTCTTAAATCTCATGAATCAATAATATAAAATTTATGGTATAGGGATTAGTTTGTAATTGATCTAAAACCTAGGGTTTTTTCTTTCTGCCTTAGCTTTGTAAGCCATTGTCAATTTAATTTATTTATTTTTACTTTGAGCAATTTTTTCCTTCAACTTTTGAATTGTAGTGTAAATGATAATGTAATATGTATTCTTTAACAGATTACCCTTCAATATCATATGAACTAAAGATAATTTTTAGGGTAAATAAATTAGATTTTTCTACCCTAATATTTCACCCAAATTACACTTAAACGACCTAAAACTATTTAAACACACAATTGATTCCCCCAATTTAAAATTTAATACATCATACCACATCTAATAACACCACATTAGCCTTTTTACTTAAAACCTTGAATATGGTATTTATTAAAATGTTATCACACATGTGATCAGATGCATTTATATTTTTAGCAATATGATAATGTGACATGCTCTTATTGGAGGGTGTAAACCAAAGGGTTTACACCAAGTTCTTATAGAATTTAATCTCTAAGAATATTCTTTAGTAGAAAATGCAAATTG
>JAOXJQ010047695.1:6410-21984 GCA_025762765.1 Quercus bicolor | reverse complement strand
TAAGGAGCCGTAATTGCTTAGAAAATGTGTTGAAAAGTGACCTTTGGTCACTGTCTCGACAATAACTTTTGAACGGTTTGAAATTTTTAGAGGCGGCCTAAATGTTTTAGAAAGTACACATTCAAAGCTTGAATTTGAAAATAGATTTTGTATTTTTTCGATGGAAATCGAGAAAGTTATTGTCGTTTGAACATGTCCCATCAACTTAGCCGAAATACGGATCCCAATTATGTGCCGATGGAGGGGCGTAAAAATGGAGGTCAAATGATTTGCACAAGAATTTGGCTTGGAAATATCTTTCCAATATCACGAGATCAATAATCTTGAAATCAAATTTCGGGTGAAAACAATGTTAGTGGCTAGTTATTCATGAGCCGTAATACCTTAGAAAGTGTTGAAAAGACTCCTTTGGTTACCGTTTCGACAATAACTTTTGAATGGTAAGGAATTTTTAGACGCGGCCTGAATGTATTAGAAAGTACACATTCGTAGCTTGAATTTGAACACAAATTTTGTATTTTCTCGATGGAAATCAAGATAGTAATTGTCATTTGAATCAGTCCCACCGAGTTACCCGAAATACGGATTCCAATTATGTGCCGATGGAGGGGCATAAAAATGAATGTTTAACTTTTCGCTATGGAATTTGGCTTGGAAATATTTTTCCTATATCAAAAAATTAATAATATTTAAATCAAATTTTGTGTAAAAAATACGTTATGGGCTAGTTAATCACAAGCCTTAATCGATTTAAAATGTGCTGAAAAGCGATCATCGGTCACCGTTTCGACAATAACTTTTGAACGGTAAGGCATTTTTAGACACGTCCTGAACGTTTTAGAAAGCACACATTTGGAGCTTGAATTTGAACACAAATTTTTTATTTTTTCGATAGAAATCAAGTGAGTTATTGTCATTTGTATATGTCCCTCCGAGTTTTCGGAAATACGGAATCCAAATATGTGCCGATGGAGGGGCGTGAAATTGAAGTCTAACAATTCGCTTATAAATTTGGCTTGGAAATATTTTTCATATATCATGAGATCAATAATGTTGAAATCAAATTTGGGGAAAAAAATATGTTAGTGGCTAGTTATTCACGAGCCATAATCGCATAGAAAATGTGTTGAAAAGTGACTGTCAGTCGCCGTTTCAACAATAACTTTTGAACGGTAAGGAATTTTTCGAGGCCGCCTGAATGTCTTAGAAAGTACACATTTGGAGCTTGAATTTAAACACAAATTTTGTATTTTTTCGATGGAAATCAAGAGATTTATTGTCGTTTGAATATGTCACAATGAGTTAACCGAAATACGAATTCCAATTATGTGCCGATAGAGGGGCGTAAAAATGGAAGTCTAACGATTCGCTCACGAATTTGGCTTGGAAATATTTTTCCTATATCGTGAGATCAATAATCTTGAAATCAAATTTTGGGTAAAAAATACGTCAATGGCAAGTTATTCATGGGCCATAATCCCTTAGAAAATGTGTTGAAATGTGACCTTCTTTCACCGTTTTGAAAATAACTTTTGAACGGTAAGGAATTTTTAGAGGCGGCCGGAATGTTTTCGAAAGTACAAATTTGGAACTTGAATTTGAACAAAAATCTTGTAATTGTCATTTGAATCAGTCCCATCGAGTTACCTGAAATACGGATTCCAATTATTTACTGATGGAGGGGAGTAAAACTAGAAGTCTAACGATTTGCACACGAATTTGGGATGGAAATATTTTTCCTATATCGCAAGATCAATTATCTTGAAATCAAATTTCGGATAAAAAAAACTTTAGTGGCTAGTTATTCACGAGTCGTAATCGCTTAGAAAATGTGTTGAAAAATGTCCTTTAGTCACCATTTCGACAATAACTTTTGAACGGTAAGTAATTTTTAGACATGGCCTGAATGTTTTAGAAAGTACTTATTCGGAGCTTCAATTTGAACACAAATTTTGTATTTTTTCGATGAAATCAAGGGAGTTGTTGTTTGAATATGTCCCATGGAGTTACCCAAAATACGGATTCCAATTATCTACCGATGGAGGGGCATAAAAATGGAAGTTTAACTAGTCGCTCACGAATATGGCTTGGAAATATTTTTCCTATATCACTGGATCAATGATCTTGAAATCAAAATTTGGATAAAAAATACGTTAGTGGCAAGTTATTCATGAGTCGTAATCACTTAGAAAATGTGTTGAAATGTGACCCTCTTTCACCGTTTCGACAATAACTTTTGAACGGTAAGGAATTTTTAGTCGCGGGTGGAATGTTGTCAAAAGTAAAAATTTGAAGCTTAAATTTGCACAAAAATCTAGTATTTTTTTGGTGGAAATCAATGGAGTAATTGTCATTTGAATCAGTCCCATCAAGTTACCCGAAATACGGATTCCAATTATGTGCCGACGGAGGGGCGTAAAAATGAAAGTTTAACGATTTGCTCACGAATTTGGCTTGGAAATATTTTTCCTATATCGCAAGATCAATAATCTTAACATCAAATTTTGGGTAAAAAATACGTTACTGGCTAGTTATTCAGCAGCCTTAATCGCTTTAAAATGTGTTGAAAAGCAATCATTGGTTTCTGTTTTGACAATAACTTTGGAATGGTAAGGAATTTCTAGACACACTTGAATGTTTTGGAAAGTACACATTTGGAGCTTGAATTTGAACACAAATTTTGTATTTTTTTGATGCAAATCAAGAGAGTTATTGTTATTTGTATCAATCCCATCGAGTTGCTCAAAATATGGATTCCACTTATGTTCTGATAAAGGGGCGTAAAAATGGAAGTCTAACAATTCGCACACGAATTTGGCTGGGAAATATTTTTCCTATATCCCGAGATCAATAATCTTGAAATCAAATTTTGGGTGAAAAATACGTTAGTGACTGTTTATTCATGAGTCGTAATCGCTTAGAAAATGTGTTGAAATGTGACCTTCTTTCATCGTTTCGACAATAACTTTTGAACGGTAAGGAATTTTTAGAAGCCAACTGAATGTTTTAGAAAGTACACATTCAAAGCTTGAATTTGAACACAAATTTTGTATTTTGTCGAGGGAAATTGAGAGAGTTATTGTCATTTAAATATGTCCCACCGAGTTACCCGAAATACGGATTCCAATTATGTGCTGATGGAGGGGCATAAAAATGGAAGTTCAACGATTCGCTCTCAAATTTGGCTTGGAAATATTTTTCCTATATCACTAGATCAATAATCTTGAAATCAATTTTTGGGTAAAAAACACAATAGTGGCTAGTTATTCATGGGCCGTAATCGTTTAGAAAATGTGTTGAAATGTGACCTTCTTTCACCGTTTCGAAAATAAATTTTGAACGGTAAGGAATATTTAGAGGCAGCCTTAATGTTTTAGAAAGTACACATTCGGAGAATGAATTTGACCACAGATTTTGTATTTTTTCGATGGAAATCGAGAGTGTTATTGTCATTTGAACATGTCCCACCGACTTAGCCAAAATACGGATTCCAATTATGTGCCGATGGAGGGGCGTAAAAATGGAGGTGTAACGAATCACACACAAATTTGGCTTGGAAATAGTTTTCCTATATCGTGAGATCTATAACCTTGAAATCAAATTTTGGGTAAAAAAAACGTTAGTGGCTAGTTATTCACGAGCTGTAATCGTTTAGAAAATGTTTTGAAAAGTGACCTTCGGTCACCGTTTCAACAATAACTCTTGAACGACAAGGAATTTTTAGACGTGGCATGAATGTTTTAGAAAGTACTCATTCGGAGCTTCAATTTGAAAAAAAAAATTGTTTTTTTTCTTTGGAAATCGAGGGAGTTATTGTTATTTGTATATGTCCCACGGAGTTACCCGAAATACGGACATCAATTATCTATCGATGGAAGGG
This sequence comes from Quercus bicolor, assembly GCA_025762765.1. Lineage (NCBI taxonomy): Eukaryota > Viridiplantae > Streptophyta > Magnoliopsida > Fagales > Fagaceae > Quercus > Quercus bicolor. The sequence goes on along the minus strand of JAOXJQ010047695.1, from coordinate 18,104 downwards.
AGTAAAAATGGAAGTTTAACGATTCGCTCACGAATTTGGCTTGGAAATATTTTTCCAATATTGCGAGATCAATAATCTTGAAATCAAATTTTCGGTAAAAAATACGTTATTAGGAAGTTATTCACGAGCCGTAATTGCTTAGAAAATGTGCTGAAATGTGACCTTCTTTCATCGTTTCGACAATAACTTTTGTATGGAAAGGAATTTTTAGATGTGGCCAGAATGTTGTCGAAAGTACACATTCGGAGCTTAAATTTGAACACAAATCTAGAATTTTTTTTTTTGGAAATCAAGAGAGTAATTGTCCTTTGAATCAATCCCACCGAGTTAACCGAAATACAGATTCCAATTATGTGTCAACGGAGGGGCGTAAAAATGGAAGTTCAATGATTCGCTCATGAATTTGGCTTGGAAATATTTTTCCTATATCGCAAGATCAATAATCTTGACATCAAATTTTGGTTAAAAAATACGTTACTGGCTAGTTATTCAGCAGCCTTAATCCATTTAAAATGTGTTGAAAAGTGATCATCGGTCACCGTTTCGACAATAACTTTTGAACGGTAAGGAATTTCTAGATGCGCTTGAATGTTTTCAAAATTGTACATTCAGAGCTTGAATTTGAACACAAATTTTGTATTTTTTCAATGGAAATCAAGAGAATCATTGTCATTTGAATCAGTCCCACCGAGTTACCCGAAATACGGATTCCAATTATGTTCTGATGGAGGGACATAAAAATGGAAGTCTAACGATTCGTACAAGAATTTGGCTTGGAAATATTTTTCCTATATCACAAGATCAATCATCTCGAAATCAAATTTTGGGGAAAAAAAAAAGGGTTGGTGACTAGTTATTAAGGAGCCGTAATTGCTTAGAAAATGTGTTGAAAAGTGACCTTTGGTCACTGTCTCGACAATAACTTTTGAACGGTATGGAATTTTCAGAGGCGTCCTGAATGTTTTAGAAAGTACATATTCAAAGCTTGAATTTGAAAATAGATTTTGTATTTTTTCGATGGAAATCGAGAGAGTTGTTGTCGTTTGAACATGTCCCCCCGACTTAGCTGAAATACGGTTTCCAATTATGTGCCAATGGAGGGGCGTAAAAATGGAGGTCTAACGATTCGCACATGAATTTGGCTTGGAAATATTTTTCCTATATCGTGAGATCAATAAACTTGAAATCAAATTTTGGGTAAAAAATATGGTGGCCAGTTATTCACGAGTCGTAATTGCTTAAAAATTGTGTTGAAAGTGACATTCGGTCACCATTTCAACAATAAATTTTGAATGGTAAGGAATTTTTTGATGTGGCCAGAATGTTTTATAAAGCACACATTTGGAGCTTCCATTTGAACACAAATTGTGTATTTTTTCGACGGAAATCGAGAGAGTTATTGTTGTTTGAATATGTCCCACTGAGTTAACCGAAATACGGATTCCAATTATCTACCGATGGAGGGGCGTAAAAATGGAAGTTTAACGATTCACCCCTGAACTTGGATTGGAAATAATTTTCCTATATTGCGAGATCAATAATCTTGAAATCAAATTTTGGGTAAAAAATGCGTTAGTGGCAAGTTATTCATGAGCTGTAATCGCAGAGAAAATGTGTTTGTGTGACCTTCTTTCTTCGTTTCGACAATAACTTTTGAACGGTAAGGAATTTTTTGACGCGGCCTGAATGTTTTGAAAAGTACACATTCGGAGGAAGAATTTGAACACAAGTCATGTATTTTTTTGGTGGAAATGAAGAGAGTAATTGTCATTTGAATTAGGCCCTCCAAGTTACCCGAAATACGGATTCCAATTATGTGTCGAGGGAGGGGCGTAAAAATGGAAGTTTAACGATTTGCTCATGAATTTGGCTTGGAAATATTTTTCCTATATCGCGAGATCAGTAATCTTGACATCAAATTTTGGGTAAAAATTATGTTAGTGGCCAGTTATTCACGATCCTTAATCGCTTTAAAATGCGTTGAAAAGCGATCATCGGTCACTGTTTCAACATTAACTTTTGAACGGTAAGGAATTTTAGGATGAGCTTAACTGTTTTCAAAAGTATACATTTGGAGCTTGAAATTGAAGACAAATTTTTTATTTTTTCGGTCGAAATCAAGAGAGTTGTTGTCATTTGAATTAGCCCTACCGAATTACCTGAAATATGGATTCCAATTATATTTCGATGGAGGGGCGTAAAAATGGAAGTCTAACGATCCGTACAAGAATTTGGCTTGGAAATATTTTTCCTATATCACGAGATCAATAAGCTTGAAATCAAATTTTGGGTAAAAAATACGTTAGTGGCTAGTTATTCACGAGCCGTAATCGCTTAAAAAATGTGTTGAAATGTGACATTCTTTCACCGTTTCGACAATAACTTTTAAACGGTAAGGAATTTTTAGAGGCCACCTGAATGTTTTACAAAGTAAACGTTTGGAGCTTGAGTTTGAACACAAATTTAGTATTTTTTGATAGAAATCAAGAGAGTTATTGTCATTTGAATCAGTCCCATCAAGTTACCCGAAATTCAGATTCCAATTATGTGCTGATGGAGGGATGTAAAAATGGAAGTTAAACGATTCGCTCCCGAATTTGGCTAAAAAATATTTTTCCTATATCGTGAGATCAATAATCTTGAAATCAAATTTTGGGTAAAAAATACGTTAGTCACAAGTTATTCACAAGCCGAAATCGCTTAGAAAATGTGTTGAAATTTGACCATTCACCATTTCGACAATAACTTTTGAACGGTAAGGAATTTTTAGACGCGTCCTAAATGTTTTCGAAAGTACACATTCGGAGCTTTAATTTGAACACAAATCTTGTATTTTTTCAGTGGAAATCAAGAGAGTAATTGTCAATTTAATCAATCCTACCGTGTTACCCGTAATACAAATTCCAATTATTTGCCGATGGAGGGGAGTAAAACTGGAAGTCTAATGATTCACACACGAATTTGGCTTGGAAATATTTTTCCTATATCGCGAGATCAATAAGCTTGAAATCAAATTTGGAAAAAAAAAACATTAGTATCTAGTTATTGATGAGCTATAGTCGCTTAGAAAATGTGTTGAAAAGTGACCTTCGGTCACCATTTCGACAATAACTTTTGAACGGTGAGGAAATTTTAGACATGGCCAGGATGTTTTACAAAGTAGTCATTCGGAACTTCAGTTTGAACACAAATTTTGTATTTTTTCGATGGAAATCGATAGAGATATTGTCGTTTGAATATGACTCACTGAGTTACTTGAAATTCGGATTCCAATTATCTGCCGATAGAGGGGAGCAAAAATGGAAGTTTAACGATTCGCACACGAATTTGGCTTGGAAATATTTTTCCTATATCGCGAGATCAATTATCTTGAAATCAAATTTCGGGTATAAAATACGTTAGTGGCAAGTTATTCACGAGCCGTAATCGCATAAAAAACGTGTTGAAATGTGACTTTCTTTCACTGTTTTGACAATAACTTTTGAACAGTAAGGAATTTTTAGACACGGCCTGTATGTTTTTGAAAGTACACATTTGGAGCTTGAATTTGAACACAAATTTTGTATTTTTTTGGTGGAAATCAATAGAGTTATTGTCATTTGAATCAGTCTAACCGAGTTACCCGAAATACGGATTCCAATTATGTGCTGAAGGAAGGGCGTAAAAATGGAAGTTTAATGATTTGTACAAGAATTTGGCTTGGAAACATTTTTCCAATATCGCGAGATCAATAATCTTGAAATCAAATTTTGGGTAAAAAAAACTGATAGGCCACAAATTGAATGACTCCTTGTGATATAAATTAATTAGTTAATTAGCCAAGTTATTAATTAATCAATTTATCATGCAAACACATGGTAGCACAAACAAATCTCCAATAACTCAATAAGCAGCGGAAAATAAATAATATGGTGATTTGTTTACGAACGGGAAAAACCTAACGGCAAAAACCCCACCAGGTGATTTTTAAGTCACCACTCCTGGAACTCCACTATTATCACAACAAGTTGTTACAAGTAAATGAATACCAAGTACCTTACCAGCCTACAGTTGAACCCATACCCCAATACCCAATTGGACTTGTTTTGTAGTGACAGTTCCCCTTTCAGATGCACAACTCCCAAGTACGTGACTAACCAATTGCGCGGATAGTACGCGACTTCAATCACCAACTAAGAAGGTTGTTGATTGTAAAGTTCTTCAGTTCATCCACACGATGAAGATCAAGAAGATACTTGCTCACAAAACCTTACGGTGCACATACACATCAACTTCTTCAAGAGAAAGAGATGAATTAGGGCAACAACTTCGTCTCCGATCACAATTTGCTTGAACAGAATTTGCTCAAAGCTTGTGCAACTTCTGAACTCTTTGACGGCCCTTAAAACAATCCTTTTATATGTCTAGGGTTAGAAGAAAAGAAAGCCCAAAGACATATTCACGGATCCCAAGAAAATCAGATTTGAATTCTGAAAATCTTAAACCTCGACAGATAGAAGGTGTCGAGCACATTGAACTTTGAACAGCTTTCTTAAGCTCGATAGGTACAATTGTCAAGCCAGCTGTCAAGCTTTAATGAATTTGCACTATTAACTTGTTTTCTTGGACAGACTTGAAGACTTCAATACTTGATCTTGAAATATGGTTTCTTGAAGTATTTAAACACATCCTAACTCTACCCAAATACAAGTAAAATGCGTTTTGTCAAAGGATAAGCCAATTACATAAAATCATGACATATGTTCTTAACATGAAACTTATATGTCCTAACAAAAACGTTAGTGGCCAATTATTTTTTCGATGGAAATCAAGAGAGTTATTGTCGTTTCAATATGTCCCACCGAGTTACCCGAAATATGAATTCCAATTAACGACCAATGGAAGGGCGTAAAAATGGAAGTTTAACGATTCGCACACGAATTTGGCCTGGAAATATTTTTCCTATATCGTGAGATCAATAATTTTGAAATCAAATTTTTGGTAAAAAAAAAAAACGTTAGTGGCTAGTTATTCACGAGACGTAATCGCTTAGAAAATGTGTTGAAAAGTGACCTTCGGTCACCGTTTTGACAATAACTTTTGAACGGTAAGGAATTTTTACATGCTGCCTGAATATTTATGAAAGAACACATTTAGAGCTTGAATTTGAACACAAATTTTTTATTTTTTATTTATGGAAATCAAGAGATTTATTATCATTTGAATCATTTCCACCAAGTAACCAGAAATACATATTCCAATTTTGTGCCGATGGAGGGGCGAAAAAATGGAAGTCCAACGATTCGCACATGAATTTGGCTCGGAAATATTTTTCCTGTATCGCTAGATTAATAATCTTGAAATCAAATTTTGGTTTAAAAAAACGTTTGCGGCCGGTTATTCACGAGACGTAATCGCTTAGAAAATATGTTGAAATGTGACCTTCAGTCATCATTTTGACAATAACTTTTGAACGGCAAAGAATTTTTAGATGTGGCCTGAATGTTTTCGAAAGAACACATTTGAAGCTTGAATTTGAACACAAATTTTGTATTTTTTTTTTTATGGAAATCAAGAGAGTTATTGTTATTTGAATTAGTCCCACCGAGTTACCCGAAATTCGGATTCCAATTATGTGCCGATGGAGGGGCGTAAAAAAGGAAGTTTAACGATTCGCTCATGAATTTCTCTTGGAAATATTTTTCCTATATCACGAGATCAATAATCTCAAATTCAAATTTTGGGTAAAAAATACATTAGTGGCAAGTTATTCATGAGCCATAATCGCTTAGAAAATGTGTTGAAATGTGACCTTCTTTCACCATTTCGACAATAACTTTTGAACGGTAAGGAAATTTTAGATGCGGCCTGAATGTATTCGAAAGTACAAATTCAGAGCTTGAATTTGAACACAAATCTTGTATTTTTTCGATGGAAATCAAGAGAGTAATTGTCATTTGAATCTGTCCCACCGAGTTACTCGAAACGTGGATTCCAATTATTTGCCGATGGAGCAGAGTAAAACTGGAAGTCTAACGATTGCACACGAATTTGGCCTAGAAATATTTTTCCTATATCACGCAATCAATAATCATGAAATCAAATTTTGGGTAAAAAAAACGTTAGTGGCTAGTTATTCACGAGACGTAATCGCTCAGAGAATGTGTTGAAAAGTGACCTTCGTTCACCGTTTCGACAATAACTTTTGAACGGTATGGAATTTTTAGACGCCGCCTGAGTGTTTATGAAATAACAAATTTTGATCTTGAATTTGAACACAATTTTTGTACTTTTTGATGTAAATCAAGAGATTTATTATTATTTGAATTAGTTCCACCGAGTTACACAAAATATGTATTCCAATTATGTGTCGATGGAGGGGCGTAAAAATGGAAGTCAAACGATTCGTACATGAATTTGGCTTGGAAATATTTTGCCTATATCGTGAGGTCAATATTCTTGAAATCAAATTTTGTGTAAAAAAAACGTTTGTGGCTAGTTATTCACGAGACGTAATTGCTTAGAAAATGTGTGGAAATGTGACTTGGGTCACCGTTTCGATAATAACTTTTGAACGGTAAGGAAATTTTAGGCGCGACTTGAATGTTTTCTAAAGAACACATTCGGAGCTTGAATTTGAACACAAATTTTGTATTTTTTTTTTATGGAAATCAAGAGAGAGATTGTTATTTGAATTAGTCCCACCGAGTAACCCGAAATACAGATTCCAATCATATGCTGATGGAGGGGCATAAAAAGGGAAGTATAACGATTCGCCCATGAATTTGGCATGGAAATATTTTTCCTATATTGCGAGATCAATAATCTTGGATTCAAATTTTGGGTAAAAAATACGTTAGTGGCAAGTTATTCACGAGCCGTAATCGCTTAGAAAATATGCTGGAATGTGACCTTCTTTCACCATTTCAACAATAACTTTTGAACGGTAAGGAATTTTTAGACGTGCCTTGAATGTTTTCGAAAGTACACATTCGGAGCTTGAATTTGAACACAAATCTTCTATTTTTTCTGTGGAAATCAAGAGAGTAATAGTCATTTGAATCAGTCCCACTAAGTTACCTGAACTACGGATTCAAATTATTTGCCAATGGAGGAGAGTAAAACTTGAAGTCTAATGATTCGCACACGAATTTGGCTTGGAAATATTATTTCTAGATCACGAGATCAATAATCTTGAAATCAAATTTTGGCTAAAAAAAACGTTAGTGGCTAGTTATTCACAAGCCGTAATCGCTTAGAAAATGTGTTGAAAAGTGACATTGAGACACCGTTTCGATAATAACTTTTGAACGGTATGGAATTTTTAGACATGGCTTGAATGTTTTAGAAAGTACTAATTCAGAGCTTCAATTTGAACACAAATTTTTCTATTTTTTCGATGGAAATCGAGAGAGTTATTATCGTTTGAATATGTCCCAACGAGTTACCTGAAATACGGATTCGAATTATTTGCCGATGGAGGGGAGTAAAACTGGAAGTCTAACGATTCGCACACGAATTTGGCTTGGAAATATTTTTCCTATATCACGAGATCAATAATCTTGAAATCAAATTTTGGGTAAAAAAAACGTTAGTGGCTAGTTATTCACAAGTCGTAATCACTTAGAAAATGTGTTGAAAAGTGACATTCGGTCACCGTTTCTACAACAACTTTTGAACGGTAAGGTATTTTTAGACGCGGCCTGAACGTTTTAGAAAGTACTCATTTAGAGCTTCAATTTGAACACAAATTTTCTATTTTGTTGATGGAAATTGAGAGAGTTATTGTCATTTGGATATGTCCCAACGAGTCACCAGAAATACACATTCCAATTATGCGCCGATGGAGGGGCGTAAAAATGGAAGTCTAACGATTCGCATATGAATTTGGCTTGGAAATATTTTTCCTATATCGCAAGATCAGTATTCTGGAAATAAAATTTTGGGTAAAAACAACGCTAGTGGCTAGTTATTCATGAGCCATAATCGCTTAGAAAATGTGTTGAAAAGTGACCTTCGGTCACTGTTTCGACAATAACTTTTAAACGGTAAAGTATTTTTGAGCACAAATTTTTTATTTTTTCGATGGAAATCGATAGACTTATTGTCGCGTGAATATGTCCCACCGAGTTTCCAGAAATACAGATTCCAGTTATCTGCCGATGGAGGGGCATAAAAATCGAAGTTTAACGATTCGCTCACGAATTTTGCTTGGAAATATTTTTCCAATGTCACGAGATCAATAATCTTGGATTCAAATTTTGGGTAAAAATTACGTTAGTGGCAAGTTATTCACGAGCCGTAATCGCTTAGAAAATGTGTTGGAATGTGACCTTCTTTCACCATTTCAACAATAACTTTTGAACGGTAAGGAATTTTTAGACGCAGCCTGCATGCTTTCGAAAGTACACATTTGGAGCATTAATTTGAACACAAATCTTGTATTTTTTGGGAGAAAATCAAGAGAGTAATTGTCATTTGAATCAGTCCCTCTGAGTTACCCGAAATATAGATTCGAATTATTTGCCGATGGAGGGGAGTAAAACTGGAAATCTAACGACTCGCACAAGATATTTGGCATGGAAATATTTTTCCTATAATGCGAGATCAATAATCTTGAAATTAAATTTTTGGTAAAAACAACGTTAGTGGCTAATTATTCACGTGTCGTAATCGCTTAGAAAATTTGTTCAAAAGTGACTTTCGATCACCGTTTCGACAATAACTTTTGAACGGTAAGGGATTTTTAGACGCGGCATGAATTTTTTCAAAAGAACACATTCAGAGCTTGAATTTGAAAAAAAATTTTGTATTTTTTTGATGGAAATCAAGAGAGTTATTATCATTTGAATTAGTCCCACTGAGTTACCCGAAATTCGGATGTCAATTATGTGCCGATGGAGGGGCGTGAAAATGGAAGTTTAACGATTCACTCAGGAATTTGGCTTGGAAATAATTTTCCTATATCACGAGATCAATAATCTCTAATTAAAATTTGGGGTAAAAAATACATTAGTGGCAAGTTATTCACGAGCCGTAATCGCTTAGAAAATGTGTTGAAATGTGACCTTCTTTCACCATTTCAACAATAACTTTTGAACGGTAAGGAATTTTTAGACGAAACCTGAATGTTTCAAAAGAACACATTCGGAGCTTGAATTTGAACACAAATTTTGTATTTTTTTGATGGAAATCAAGAGAGTTATTGTCATTTGAATTAGTCCCACCGAGTTTCCCGAAATTCGGATTCCAATATTGTGCCGATGATGGGGCGTAAAAATGCAAGTTTAAGGATTCGCTCACGAATTTGGCTTGGAAATATTTTTCCTATATCGTGAGATCAGTACGACTGAATTCAAATTTTGGGTAAAAAATACGTTAGTGGCAAGTTATTCCCGAGCCGTAATTGCTTAGAAAATGTGTTGGAATGTGACCTTCTTTCACCATGTCAACAATAACTTTTGAACGGTAAGAAATTTTTAGACGCGGCCTGCATGCTTTTGAAAGTACACATTTGGAGCATGAATTTGAACACAAATCTTGTATTTTTTGGTAGAAAATCAAGAGAGTAATTGTCATTTGAATCAGTCCCTCTGAATTACCCGAAATATAGATTCGAATTATTTGCCGATGGAGGGGAGTAAAATTGGAAGTCTAACGATTCGCACATGAAATTTGGCAAGGAAATATTTTTCCTATAATGCGAGATCAATAATCTTGAAATTAAATTTTTGGTAAAAAAAACGTTAGTGGCTAATTATTCACAAGCCGTAATCGCTTAGAAAATTTGTTGAAAAGTGACTTTCGATCACCGTTTCAATAGTAACTTTCGAACGGTAAGGAATTTTTAGACGCGACTTGAATGTTTCGAAAGAACACATTCGGAGCTTGAATTGGAACAAAAAATTGTATTTTTTTGATGGAAATCAAGAGAGTTATTGTCATTTCAATTACTCCCACCAAGTTACCCGAAATTCGGATTCCAATTATATGCTGATGGACGTGCGTAAAAATGGAAGTCTAACGATTCGCACATGAATTTGGCTTGGAAATATTTTTCCTATATCGAGTGATCAATAATCATGAAATCAAATTTTGGGTAAAAAAAACGTTAGAGGCTAGTTATTCACGAGCTGTAATCGCAGAGAGAATGTGTTGAAAAGGGACCTTCGATCACCGTTTCGACAATAACTTTTGAACGGTAAGGAAGTTTTTCACGCGGCCTGAATGTTTTTGAAAGAACACATTTGGAGCTTGAATTTGAACACAAATTTAGTATTTTTTCGTTGAAAATCAATAGAGTTATTGTCGTTTGAATCAGTCCCACCGAGTTACCTGAAATACGGATTCCAATTATGTGCCGATCGACGGGCATAAAAATGGAAGCGTAATGATTCGCACACGATTTTGGCCTGGAAATATTTTTCTTATATCGTGAGATCAACAATCATGAAATCAAATTTTGGGTAAAAGAAACATTAGTGGCTAGTTATTCACGAGCCATAATCGCTAGAAAATGTGTTGAAAATTGACCTTCGGTCACCGTTTTGACAATAACTTTTGAATGGTAAGGAAGTTTTATATGCGGCTTGAATGTTTATGAAAGATCACATCTGGAGCTTGAATTTGAATACAAATTTAGTATTTTTTTCGAGGAAAATCAAGAGAGTTATTGTCGTTTGAATCAGTCCCACAGAGTTACCTAAAATACGGATTCCAATTATGGGCCGAAAGATGTGTGTAAAAATGGAAGTCGAATGATTCGCACACGAATTTGGCATGGAAATATTTTTCTGATATCGCAAGATCAATATTCATGAAATCAAATTTTGAAACTACACATCCAGTCCTTGAAGTTGAACTCAAATTTCCTTTTTTTTATTATTTTATTATTTTTTTTAATGGAAATTAGGAGATTTATTGTCATTTGAATTAGTCCCACCAAGTTCCCAAAATACGGATTCCAATTATGTGCCGATAGAGGGGCGCAAAAATGGAAGTCTAACGATTCGCACACGAATTTGGCTTGGAAATATTTTTCCTAAATCGCGAGATCAATAATCATGAAATCAAAAGTTGGGTAAAAAATAAGTTAGTGGCTAGTTATTCACGAGCCGTAATTGCTTAGAAAATGTGTAGAAAATTGACCTTCGGTCATCGTTTTGACAATAACTTTTGAATGGTAAGGAATTTTTGTACGCGGCCTGAATGTTTATGAAAGAACACATTTGGAGCATGAATTTGAACACAAACATAGTATCTTTTTGATGGAAATCAAGAGATTTATTATCAATTGAATTAGTTCCCCTGAGTTACCCGAAATACGGATTCCAATTATGGGCCTCTAGATGGGCATAAAAATGGAAGTCTAACAATTCGCATATGAATTTGGCATGGAAATATTTTTCCTATATCACGAGATCAATAATCATGAAATCAAATTTTGTGTAAAAAAAACGTTAGTGGCTAGTTATTCACGAGCCGTAATCGGTTAGAAAATGTGTTGAAGAGTGACCTTCGGTCACCGTTTCGACAATAACTTTTGAACGGTAAGAAATTTTTAGACACTGCCTGAATGTTTTTGAAACTACACATCTGGTGCTTGAATTTGAATACAAATTTAGTATTTTTTTTTTTCAGAAATCAGGATATTTATAATCATTTGAATCAGTTCCACCAAGTTACCCGAAATATGGATTCCAATTATGTGCCGAT
>JAOXJQ010047333.1:0-21999 GCA_025762765.1 Quercus bicolor | reverse complement strand
TAGGGATTACACTACAATTATATAAAATATGGTATAGACATGATGTATATTAGAAAGCTATGTTAGATTTAATATTGTGAAATCTTCATAATGGCAAAGGAAAAGTTTTATAAGAGGATTTTTTGGTTATTCGAAACCTTACCTTATTGAGTTATTTGATCCTTAATTAGGTTCTAGTTGACATCGTTCTGGACAATTGAAGTGAAGCTTGATTTAGCAACTAGAGGTAAGTAGATTTTAGAATATGACATCTTTCAAGGTGCGCGTGCGCGTGTGTATATATATATTTGCAAAAGTGAAGTTTCAAAAACTTATACCATTGTCAATGCTTTTACACACATGCTTGAATTTTATAATTTCTTGTGTGTTATTTTGAAATTGTATATGTTAAGAATGACTTAAAACTATATTTTTGAGAAAGTACTCATTATATGATATATGATTGTTATTGACAATATTGTAATAAAGAAAGAATGTTTTCAAGTGGTTAGCAAGATAATTTGTAACCTTTGCTCTTTGGAGCCAGTGTTATTGTTTGCTTTTTGGAACCAGTGTTGCCTCTTTGTCTGGCTAATGTATAATGTTTTTCATATCAAACTATTGTTTTATTGTTATTGACTATTATAAGTGGAAAAGTTATTTATTACTATAATATATTGTTTCTACCTATTTAGTGTATTTTGGCTAACTAAAGTGGTTACTATTTTATTTACTGATTACAATGTTATAGTTTAATATTTTCTTTTTGACAATTTTATAGAATATATTATATTATTATTAAATCTATTTATAAATATTTTGTAAAGATTATATACTATTGTTTTGTTTTGAAAGACATTCTCATGTTATGTAGTCTCTTATTGAGCTTCTAGCTCACCTGCCTTTCTCCACCCTTTCAAATTAGAGCAGTTGAATTTTTTTTTGGTGGTAGATCATTGGAGCTATAGATTGAAGACTTCTTCTAGAGCTATGTTAGTTGATGGACTATTTTATTATGTTTTATTAGGATAGTGAGTTTAGTATTCGTGAAACTATTTAGGATTGTATTTGGAGACTATATTGTTAAAGTTTTAGTTTGATGGATTTTATAAGAAAGGCTTGATGGTTTGAAGTTTATTTGTGGATATTTAATTACACTCTGTTCCATTATAGCAAATATTGATTATTTATGAGATAGATCGTACATCTAAATCCTTGGTATTGGTTTGGGGTTTTACAATGGGAGTATGTGATCATCAAGGCATGTGAGCATTGGAGAATGTGATATCAAAGCACGTGAGCATGTGAGAATTTAAACAAGTGAGCATCCAAGCATTTCAACAATCAACTGTAAGTATTCAAGCATGTCAGCATGAGAGCATACATGATCATCAAAGTAGGCGGACATGTGAGCAACCAAGCATGTAAGAACATGAGAGCATACACGATCATCAAAGCAGGCGGACATGTGAGCAACCAAGCATGTAAAAACATGAGAGCATTCAGGCGTGTGAGCATATGGTCATCAAAGCATCCAAACATATGAGCATGGGGGCATACAGGCATATAGGCATGTGATCACCAAAGCAAGTAAACATGTGAGCATGTGATCAAGGCATGTACACATGTGAGCATGTTATTAACAAAGATGTGAACATACAAGAATATGAGCATGTAAGTTCCAAAGTACACATACATCTTACTGTCCAATCACCATAGCATTTAAGTACAATCATGAAAGCATGTGAGTGCACAAGCATCCGATTCAATGAGCACATTAACCTACAAGTATATAGATATATTGTCATTCAAGTGTTTGCACAAGTTGGTACAATCCAAGAGTTGATGCTTAAGGAGAATTAATGAATAACTCTTATGAAAGAGTTACACTTAATTGAACATATGAGCATTTAAGCATAAGAGTATACAAGCATATGACCATGAAAGTATACAAGCAATTGATCATGAGAGCATACAAAAACTACACATACCTCTAATCTCTCAGTCACCTGAGCATTCAAACATAATCATCAAAGCATTTGACTGCACGAACGTCTAACCACATAATCACTTAAGCCTCTAAACCTAGAGACATATCATCATCCAAGTGTGTGCACATGTGCATGGATATCAAACATGTGAATATCAATTCATGTGAGCATGCGATCATCAAAGAATTTGAACATAGGAGCATGTAATCATAAAAGTGTTTAGGCATATGAGAATCAAGGCATATAGGCAAGTGGACATGTGATCGTCAAATCATGTAGACATGCGAGCATACGATCATAAAATCATGTGAACATAGAAACATGTGATCATCAAAGCATGTGAACATAGGAGCATGTGATCATCAAAGCAATTGGACATGTGAGCATGTTATCATCAAAACAAGTACACATATGGGCTAGTTATCAACAAAACATGTGAACATACAAGCATGTGATCATGAGAGCATACATGCATGTGAACATTCAAGCGTGTGATCATGAGAACATAACAACATATGATCATGAAAGCATACAAGCATAGGGGCATTTAAGCACCTAAGTACACATACCTCTAATCTCCCAATCACCTTAGCTTGCACAATCGTCAAAGTACTTGATTGCACATGCGTCTAACTACACGATCACTAAGCCTCCAAGGAATAGACATATCATCATCCAAGTTTATGCACATATGTGGGGATATCGAACATGTAAATATCAATGCATGTGAGTAGGCAATTATCAAACCATTTGAACATACGATCATGTAATCGTAAAAGTGTCTAAGCATATGAGTATTAAGGCATACAGGCAAGTGGGCATGTGATCCTCAAAGTATGTAGACATGACAGCATACGATCATCAAAGCACCTAAACATAGGAGCATGTGATCACCAAAGCAAGTAGACTTGTGAGCATGTGATCATCAAAGCAAGTACACATGTAGGCATGTTATCAACAAAGCATGTGAACATACAAGAACATGAGCATGTAAGCTTTAAAGTACACATACATCTTACGGTCTAATCACTATAGCATTTAAGCATGATCAAGAAAGCATGTGTGTGCGCAAGCATCCAACTCAATGAGCACAGCAGCCTACAAGTATATAATTATATTGTCATCCAAGTGTGTGCATATGTGGATACAATTCAAAGGTTGATGCTTAATGAGAATTCATGAATAACTCTTATGAAAGAGTTACACTTAATTGAATATGTGAGCATTTAAGCATGAGAGCATACAAGCATGTGACTGCGAAAGCATACAAGCATTTGATCATAAGAGCATACAAGCAAGTGAGCATACAAGAACCTAACTACACATACCTATAAACTCAAACCTCAGCATTCAAGCATAATCATCAAAGCATTTGACTGCACGAACATCCACCTACATGATCCCTTTAGCCTCCAAGCCTGTAGACATATCATAATCCAAGTATGTGTATGGCTATCAAACCTATGAATATTAATGCATGTTAGCATACGATCATCAATGCAATTGAACATAGGAGCATGCAATCATAAAAGTGTCAAAGCATATAAGCATTAAGGCATACAGGCGAGTGGGCATGTGATCATCAAAGCATATAAATATGGGAGCATACTATCATCAAAGCATCTAAGTGCACGAGCATCCAACCAATGAAGCATATCAACAACCAAGCATATAGTTATATCATCATTCAAGTGTATGCATATGTGGTTCCAAACAACAGGTTGATGCATAATGTGAATTAAAAAATAAATCTTATGAAGGAGTGACACTTAATATAAATATGAGCATTTAAGTTTGAGAGTGTACAAGCATTTGAGCATGAAAGCATACAAGCATATGGGCATTTAAGAACTCAAGTACACATACCTTTAATCTCCCAATCACTTCAACATTCAAGAAAAATCGTCAAAGCATTTGAGTGCATGAACATCGAAATACGCGATCACTTAAGCCTCCAAGCTTGTAAACATTTCATCATCCAAGTGTGTGCACATTTGTGTGAATATCAAACATGTGAATATCAATGCTTGTGAGCATGCGATCATTAAAGCATTTGAACATAGGACCGGGTAATCATCAAAGCGTCAAAGCATATAAGCATGAAGGCATATAGACAAGTGACATGTGATTATCAAAGCAGGCAGACATGGGAGTATACAATCATCGAAACATGTGAATAGAGAAACAAGTGAACGTTAAAGCATGTGAACTTAGGAGCATGTGATCATCAAAGCAAGTAGACATGTAAGCATCTTATCATCAAAGTAATGACAAATGTGAGCAGGTTATCAATAAAGCATGAAAGCATACAAGCATGTGATCATGAGAGCATACAAGCCTATGAGCATTTAAGAACCCAAGTACACATAACTCTAATCTCTGAACCACCTCAGCATTTAAGCAAAATCGTCAAAGCAATTAAGTGCATGAACATCCAACTATATGATCACTTAAGCCTTCAAGCCTAAAGATATATTAGCATTCAAGTGTGTGCACATGTATGGATATCAAACATGTAAATATTAATACTTGTGAGCATGCAATTATCAAAGCATTCCAACGTAGGAGCATGTAATCATCAAAGCGTCCAAGCGTATGAGCGTGAAGTTATACAAGCAAGTGGGCATGTGATTGTCAAAGCATGTAGGCATAGGAGCTTATGATCATCAAAGCATGTGATCATCAAAGAATTTGAACATCAAAGTATCTAAACATTGAAGCATATGATCACCAAAGCAAGTTGACACGTGAGCATGTGATTATCATAGCAAGTACACATGTGAGCATGTTATCAATAAAGCATGAGAACATACAAACATTTGAACATGAGAGCATACAAGAATGTGATCATGAGAGCATACAAGCATATGGGCATTTAAGCACCCAAGTACACATACCTCTAATCTCTCAATCTCTTTAGCATTCAAGCACAATCGTTAAAGTAATTGAGCACACGTATGTCGAACAACACGATCACTTATGCCTTCACCTGTGGGTATATGTGTGAGGATATCAATCATGTGAGCATGAAATCATCAAAGCATTTAAACATAGGAACAGATAATCATTAAAACATCCAAGCATACGAGCATGGAGGCATACAAGTAATTTGGCATGTGATAATCAAAGCATGTAAACATGAGAGCACACAATCTTCGAAGCATGTGAACATCAAAGCATGTGAACATAAGAGTATATGATCATCAAAACAAGTAGATATGTGAACATATTATCATCAAAGCAAAGACAAATGTGAATAGGTTATCAACAAAGCATGTGAACATACAAGCATGTGATCATGATGGCATACATGGATATGAGCATTTAAGCACCCAAGTACACATACCTCTAATCTCCCAATCACCTTAGCATTTAAGCATAATCGTCAATGCATTTAAGCGCATGAACATCCAACTATGTGATCCCTTTATCCTTCGAGCCAATAAATATTTCATCATCCAAGTGTGTACACATGTGTATGGATATCAAACATGTGAATATGAATGCATATGAACTTTTACACATCTAAGTACACATACCTTTAATCACCTAATCTCCTCAGCATTTAAGCACAATCATTAAAGCATTTGAGCTCATGTACATCCAAGAACACGAACACTTATGCCTTCAAGCCAATAGACATTTTAGGATCCACATGTGTGCATATATGTATGGATATCAAACATGAGAATATCAATGCATGTGAGCATGTTATAATCAGAGCATTTGAACATAGGAGCAAGTAAACATCAAAGTGTCCAAGCATATGAGCATGATGGCATACGGGTAAGTGGGCATGTGATCATGAAAGCATGTGGGCATGTGATCATGAAAGCATGTAGATATGGGAGCATTCTATCATTGAGGTATGTGAACATAGAAGCATGTGATCAACAAAGCTTGTGAACATTAGAGCATGCAATCATAAAAGTGTCCGAGCATATGAGCATCAAGGCATAAAAGAATGTGGACTTGTTCTCATCAAAGCATGTAGATATGGGAGCATACAATTATTAAAGCATGTGAACATCAAAATATGTGAACATAGAAGCATGTGATCATTAAAGCAAGTAGACATGTGAGCATATGATCATCAAAACAAGTACACATGTGAGCATGTGATCAACAAAGCATGTGAACATACAATGTGAACATACAAGTACATGAGCATTTAAGCATCCAAGTACACATACATATTACCGTCCAATCACCTTTAGATCTAATCGTGATCATCAAAGCACGTGAGTGCCCAAGCATCTAACTACATGAGCGTCTTAGCCTCCTAGCACATAGATATATCGTCATTGAAGTGTGTGTACATGTGGTTAAAAAATATATCTTATGAAGGAGTGACACTTAATTTAAATGTGAGCATTTAAGCATTAAAAGTGTACAAGCATTTGAGCATGAGAGCATACAAGCATGTGATCACAAGAGCACACAAGCATATGCGCATTTAAGAACCCAAACACACATACCTTTAATCTCCCAATCACCTCAGCATTCAAGGAAAATCGTCAAAGCATTTGAGCACATGAATGTCCAACTACATGATCAATTAAGCCTTCAGGCCTATAGACATATTAGCATCAAGTGTGTACACGTGTGTTGATATCAAACATGTGCATATCAATGCTTGTGAGCATGCGATTATCAAAGCATTTGAATGTTAGAGCATGTAATCATTAATGCATCCAAGCATATGAGCATGAAGTTATACAAGCAAATGAGCATGTGATCGTCTAGGCATGGGAACCTACAATTATCGAAGCATGTGATCATCAAAGAATTTGAACATCAAAGCATTAAAACATTGGGGTATGTAATCACCAAAGCAAGTAGACATGTGAGTATGTGATCATCAAAGTACACATGTGAGCATGTTATCTTCAAAGAATGAGAACATATAAGCATTTGATCATGAGAGTATACAATAATGTGACCGTGATAGTATAGAAGTATATGACCATTTATGCACCCAAGTAAACATACCTCTAATCTCCCAATCTCCTCAACATTTAAGAACAATTGTCAAAGCATTTGATCGCATGTACATCCCACAACATGATCACTTATGCCTCCAAGCCTATAGACATTTCATGATCCACGTGTGTGGATATCAAGCATGTATATATCAATGCATGTGAGCCTGCAATCATCAAAGCGTTTGAACATAGGAGCAGATAATCTTCAAAACATCCAAGCATATGAGCATGAAGGCATACAAGTAAGTGGGCATGTGATCTAAGAGCATACAATCATCAAAACATGTGAACATAGAAGCATGTGAACATCAACTCATGTGAACATAGAAGTGTGTGATCATCAAGGCAAGTAGACATGTGAGCATGTTATCATCAAAGTAAAGAAAAATGTGAGCAAGTTATCAACAAAGTAGGTGAACAAACAAGCATGTGATCATAAGAGCATACATGCATATAAGCATTTAAACACGCATGCACACATGCCTCTAATCTCCCAATCACCTCAACATTCAAGCACAGTTGTTAACGCATTTGAGTGCACAAATGTCCAACTACATGATCACTTTAGCCTTCAAATATGTGATCATAGCAGCATAGATGCATATGAGCATTTAAGCACCCAAGTACACATATCTCTACTCTCCCAATCACCTCAGCAATCAAGCACAATCATTAATGCATTTGAGTGCATGAAGATCCTACTACACCACCACTTTAGCCTTTGACCCAATATACATTTCGTCATCAAAGTGTGTACACATGTGTGTGGATATCAAACATGTAAATATCAATGCATGTGAGCATGTGATTATCAAAGCATTTCAACATAGGAGTAGGTAATCATCAAAGTGTCCAAGCATCTGAGCTTGAAGGCATATAGGGAAGTGGGCATGTGATCAACGAAGCATGTAGATGGGGAAGCATTCTATCATCATGGCAAGTGAACATAGAAGCAAGTGATCAACAAGCTTGTGAATATAGGAGCATGTAATCATAAAAGTGTCAACGCATATGAGCATTAAGGCATGCAGCTAAGTGGATATGTTATCGTCAAAGCATGTAGACTTGAAAGTATATGATAATCAAAGCATGTGAACATAGAAGTGTGTGAGCATTAAAGCAGGTGAACATTAAAACATGTGAACATAGAAGCATGTGATCATCAAAGCAAGTAGACATGTGAGCATATAATCTTTAAAGCAAGTACACATGTGAGCATATAATCTTTAAAGCAAGTACACATGTGAGCACTTGATCAACAGAGCTTATGAACATAAAAGCACATGAGCAATTAAGCAACCAAATACACATAAATCTTATTGTCCAATCACCTTAGGATTTAAGCATAATCATAAGTGAACACCTGAGCATCCAACTACATGAGTGTATTAGCCTCCAAGCATATAGATATATCACCATTCAAGTGTGTGCACAAGTGGTTAAAAAATAAATCTAAAGGAGTTACACTTAATTTAAATGTGAGCATTTAAGCATGAGAGCATACAACTATTTGATCATGATAGCATACAAGCATATGAGCATTTGAGCATTTAAACAGCCAAGTACACATACCTCTAATCTCCCAATCTCTTCAGTACTTAAGCACAATCGTCAAGGCATTTGAGCGCATGTACGTCCAACAACATGATCTTTTATACCTCCAAGCCTATAGACATTTCATGATCCACATGTGTGCACATGTGTGTAAGCATCTGAATTTCAATGCATGTGAACATGCAATCATCAAAGCATAAAGACATGGGAGCTTATGATTATCGAAACATGTGAACATAAAAGCATGTGAACATCAAAGTAGGTGAACATATAAGCATGTGATCATCAAAACAAGTAGACATATGAGCATGTAATCATCAAAGCAAATATGAATGTAAGTAGGTTATCAACAAAGCATGTGATCATGTGAGCAGACATGCATATGAGCATTTAATCACTTAAATACACATACCTCTAATCTCCCAATCACCTCAGCATTCAAGCATAATCGTCAATGCATTTGAGTGCATGAACGTCCTTCTACACAATCACTTTCGCCTTTGAGCCAATAGACATTTCGTCATCCAAGAGTGTGCACATGTGTTTTGATATCAAACATATGAATATCAATGAATGTGAGCATGCGAACAAAAGAATTTCAACATAGGAGTAGGTAATTATCAAAGCATCCAAGCACATAAGCTTGAAGGGGTACAGGGAAGTGGGCATGTGATCATCAAAGCATGTAGACATGGGAGCGTAAGATAAGTAGTGTATGTGTGTGTGATATCAAAGCACATGAACATAGAAGCATGTGATCATCAACGCTAGTAGACATGTGAGCATATGATTATCAAAGTGAGTACATATATGAGGATGTGATCAATAAAGCATGTCAACATACAAGCACATGAGCATTTAAGCATCCAAGTACACATACATCTTATCATCCAATCACCATAGGATTTAAGCACGACCATCAAAGCATGTGAGCACTTGAGTATCCAACTATATGAGCAAATTAGCCTCCAAGCACAGATATATCGTCATTCAAGTGTGTGCACATGTGGTTAAAAATAAATCTTATGATGGAGTGACTCTTAATTTAAATGTAAGCATTTAACCATGAGAGCATACAAGCATGTGAATCATGTGATCATGAGAACATACAAGCATGTGAGTATTTAAGCACCCAAGTACACATACCTCTAATTTCCCAATGTCCTCAGCATTCAAGCATAATCGTCTAAGCATTTGAGTGTGGGCACATCCAACAACACATTCACTTATGCCTCCAAGCCAATATACATTTCATGAACCAAATGTGTGCACATGTGTGTGGATCTCAAACATGTGAATATCAATGCATGTGGCATGCAATCATTAAAGCATTTCAACATAGGAGTAGTTAATCATCAAAGAGTCCAAGCATATGAGCTCGAAGGCATACAAGCGAGTGGGTATGTGATTATAAAAGCATGTAGACAAGGAAGCATACTATCATCGAGGCATGTGAACATAGAAGCATGTGAACAACAAAGCATGTGAACATAGGAGTATGAAATCATAAAAGTGTCCGAGTATATGAGCATCAAGGCCTATAGGCCAATAGACATGTTCTCATTAAAGCTTATAGGCATAGGAGTAAAAGATCATCAAAGCATGTAAACATAGAAGTGTGTGATCATCAAAACATGCAAACATAGAAGAATTTGAACATCAAAACATGTGAACGTAGAAGAATGTGATTATCAAAGCAAATAGACATGTAAGCACATGATCGTCAAAGTAAGTACACATGTGAGCACGTGATCAGCAAAGCATGTGAACAAACAAGCACATGAGCATTTAAGTATCCAAGTGCACATACATCTTATCATCGAATCACCTTAGGATTTAAGCATAATCATCATAAAAGAATATGAGTGCGTGAGCATCCAACTACATGAGTGTATTAGCCTCCAAGCATTTAGATATATCGACATTCAAGTGTGTGCACATGTGATTAAAAAATATATCTAATGAAGGAGTGACTTTTAATTTAAATGTGAGCATTTAAGCATGAGAGTATACAAGCGTGTGATCACGAGAGCATACAAGCCTATGAGTTTTCGAGCATTTATGCACCCAAGTACACATACCTTAAATCTCCCAATCTCCTTAACATTCATGCACAATCATCAACTTATTTGACCGCACAAAAGTCCTATAACATAATCACTTTAGCCTTTGAGCCAATAGACATTTCATCATCAAAATGTGTGCACATGTGCGTGGATATCAAACATGTGAAATCAATGCACGCTATCATTAAATCATTCGAAAATAGGAGTAAGTAATCATCGAAGCGTCCAAGCATATGAGCACGAAGGCGTACAAGTAAGTGGGCATGTGATCATTAAAGCATGTAGACATAGGAGTATATGATCATTAAAACATGTGAACAGAGAAGCATGTGAACATCAAAGCAAATGAACATAGGAGCATGTCATCATCAAAGCAAGTAGTCATGTGAGCATTTTATCATCAAAGCAATAACAAATGTGAGTGGGTTATCAACAAAGCATGTGAACAAACAACCATGCGATCATGACTACTTGCTTGTTCACATGGGAGCATTCATACATATGAGCATTTAAGCAACCAAGTACATATACTTCTAATCTCTCAATCACCTCAGCATTCAATCACAATCGTCAAGGCATTTAGGGGCACGAACGTCCTTTTACATGATCACTTTAGCTTTTGAGCCAATAGACATTTCATCATCCAATTGTGTGCACATGTGTATGGATTTCAAACATGTGAATATCAATGCATGTGAGCATGCGATAATCAAAGCATTTCAATACAGGAGTGCGTAATCATCAAAGCATCTAAGCATATGAGCTCGAAAGCAGACAGGCAAGTAGGCATGTTATCATCAAAGCATGTGGACATGGAAGCATTCTACCATCGTGGTATGCAAACATAGAAGCACGTGATCAACAAAGCATGAATATAGAAGTGTGTGACCATCAAAGCATGTGAACATAGAAGCAAGTGAACATCAAAACATGTGCACATAGAAGCATGTGATCATCAAAGCAAATAGACATGTAAGCAAATGATTTTTAAAGTAAGTACAAATGCAAGTACGTGATCAACAATGATCACACATACAAGCACATGAGAATTTACGCATCCAAGAACACATACATCTTACCATCCAATCACCATAGGATTTTAAGCACGATCCTAAAAGCATGTGAGCGATTGAGCATCCAACTACGTGAGTGTATTAGCCTCTGAGCATATATATATACATATATATATATATATATATCGTCATTCAAGTGTGTGCACATGTTGTTAAAAAATAAGTCTTAAGAAGTAGTGACTCTTAATTTCAATGTGAGCATTAGAGCATGAGAGCATACAAGCATTTGGCTTTTGAGTATTTAAGTACCCAAGTACACACCTTAATTCCCCTAATCTCCTCTGCATTCAAGCACAATTGTCAATGCATTTAGCCTTCAAGCCAATAGACATTTCATCATCAAATTGTGTGCACATGTGGGTGGATATCAAAAATATGAATATCAATGCATGTGAGCATGCAATCATCATAGCATTTGAACATAAGAGTAGGTAATCAGCAAAACGTCCAAGTGTAAGACTTGAAGGTATAA
This sequence comes from Quercus bicolor, assembly GCA_025762765.1. Classification (NCBI taxonomy): domain Eukaryota; kingdom Viridiplantae; phylum Streptophyta; class Magnoliopsida; order Fagales; family Fagaceae; genus Quercus; species Quercus bicolor. Next base: position 9,879 of record JAOXJQ010047333.1, on the reverse strand, counting down.
AAGTAAGTGGGCATGTGATTAGCAAAGCTTGTAGACATGGGAGCATATGATCATTGAAACACGTTAACATAGAAGCATGTGAACATTAAAGCATGATAACATAGGAGCATGTGATCATTAAAGCAAGTAGACATGTGAGCATGTTATCATTAAAGCAAAGACAAATGTGAGTAGGTTATCAATAAAACATGTGAATATACAAGCATTTAATCATTAGAACATACATGCCTATGAGCATTTAAACGCCTTAGTACACATACCTCCAATCTCCCAATCACCTTAGCATTTAAGCACAATCGCCAATGCATTTAAGCGCACAAATGTGCTACTACACGATCACTTTAGCCTTCGAGCCAATAGACATTTCATCTTCCAAATGTGTGCTCATGTGTGTGGATATCAAACATGTGAATATCAATGCATGTGAGCATGCGATCATCAAATCATTTCAAAATAGTAGTAGATAATTATCAAAGCATCCAAACATATGAGCTTGAAGGCATATAGGCAAGTGGGCATGTGATCATCAAAGTATGTAGACATGGAAACACTCAATCATCATGGCATGTGAACAATGAAGCAAGTTAACATAGGAACATCCAATCATATAAGTGTCTGAGCATATGAACGTTAAGGCATATAGGCAAGTGGACATGTTCTTGTCAAAGCATGTAGACATAGGAGCATACGATCATCAAAGCATGTGAACATAGAAGTATGTAATCATCAAAGCATGTCAACATAGAAGTATGTGAATATTAAAACATGTGAACATAAAAGCATGTGATCATTTAAGCAAATAGATATGTGAGCAAATGATTGTCAAAGCAAGTACACATGTGAGCACAAGATCAACAAAGCATGTGAACATACAAGCACATGCGTATTTAAGCATCCAAGTACACATACATCTTATAGTCCAACCACCTTAGGATTTAAGCACGATCATTAAAGCATGTGAGTGCCTGACCATTCAACTACATGAGCATTTCAGTCTCTAAGCATATAGATATATCATCATCTAAGTGTGTGCACAAGTGGTTATAAGTAAATCTTATGAAGCAATTACAAGCGTTTGATCATAAGAGCATACAAGCATGTGATCATTAAAACATACAAGCATATGAGCATTTAAGAATCCAAGTACACATACCTTAAATCTACCAATCACCTTTGCATTCAAGCAAAATTGTCAAAGTGTTTGAGCGTACTAATGTCCAACTACATGATCACTTAAGCCTCCAAGCCTATAAACATATTAGTATCCAACAGTGTGCACATGTGTATGGGTATCATACAAGTGAATATTAATGCTTGTGAGCATACGATTATCAAAGAATTTGAATGTAGGAGGATGTAATCATCAAACCATCCAAGTGTATGAGCATGAAATCATACAAGCAAATGGGCATGTGATCGTCAATGCATGTAGGCATGGGAGCATACGATCATTAAAGCATGTGATCATCAAAGAATTTGAACATTAGACCATCTAAACATTGGAGCATGTGATCACCAATGCAAGTAGACATGTGAGCATGTGATCATCAAAGCAAGTACACATGTGAGCATGTCATCAACAAAGCATGAGACCGTACAAGCATTTGATAATGAGAGCATACAACAATGTGATCGTGAAAGCATACAAGCATATAAGCATTTATGTACCCAAGTACACATACCTCAATTTTCCAAATCTCCTTAGCATTTAAGCACAATCGTCAAAGCATTTGAGCGCACGTACATCCAACAAGACAATCACTTATGTCTCAAAGCCTATAGACATTTCATGATCCATGGGTGTGCACATGTGTGTGAATTTCAAATATGTGAATATCAATGCATGTGAACAAGCAATCTTCAAAGCATTTGAACTTGAGTAGGTAATCATCAAAGCTTCCAAGCATATTAGAATGATGACATACAGGTAAGTGGGCATGTGATCATTAAAGCATGTAGACATATGAGCATTCAATCATCGAAACATGTGAACATAGAAGCATGTGAAAATCAAAGCATGTGGTCATCAAAGCAAGTAGGCATGTGAGCATGTTATCATCAGAGCAAAGACAAATGTGAGTAAGTTATCAACAAAGCATGTGATCATGAGAACAGACACGCATATGAGCATGGGATCAATAAAGCATGTGAGGATACAAGCACCTAAACATGTTCTCATCAAAGCATGTAGACATGGGAGCATATGATCATTAAAGCATGTGAATGTGGATGTGTGTGATTATCAAGATATGTGAACACAGAAGCTTGTGAACATCAAAACATGTGACCAAAGAAGCATGTGACAAACAAAGCAAGTAGTCATGTGAGCATATGATCATCAAAGCAAGTACAAATGTGAACACATGATCAATGAAGCATGTGAACATACAAGCACATGAGCATTTAAGCATCCAAGTACACATACATCTTACCGTCCAATCACCCTAGGATTTAAGCACGATCATAAACGCATCTGAGCGCCTGAGGATCCAACTACATAAGCGTATCAGCCTCTAAGCATATAGATATATCGTCATCCAAGTGTGTGCACATGTGGTTAAAAAATAAATCTTGTGAAGGAGTTACTCTTAATTTAAGTGCGAGCATTTAAGCACGAGAACATACAAGTATATGATCATGAGAGCACACATGCATATGAGCATTAGAGCATTTAAGCAACCAAGTACACATATCTCTAATCTCCCAATCTCCACAGCATTCAAGCTTAGTCGTCAAGGCATAAAGAGAGCAAACAAGAATGTGATCGTGAGAGCATAGAAGTATATGCGCATTTAAGCATTTAAGTACACATACCTTTAATCTCACAATCTCTTCAACATTCAAGCACAATTGTCAGAGTATTTAGGGGCACATACGTTCGACAACACGATCACTTATGCCTCTCTAAGCCTAAAGACATGTCACGATCATCATGTGCAAACTTGTGTGTGGATATCAAACATGTGAATGTCAATACATGTGAGCATACATGTGAGCATGCAATCATCAAATCATTTGAACATATGAGCAAGTAATCATCAAAGAGTCCAATCACATGAGAATGATGGCATACATGTAAATGGGCATGTGATCATCAAAGCGTATAGACATTGAATACGATCATCGAAACATGTGAACATTAAAGAATGTGAGCATAGGAGCATGTGATCATTAAAGCAAGTAGACATGTCAGCAATTTATCATCAAAGCAAAGTCAAATGTGAGTAGGTTACCAACAAAGCATGTCAACATGCAAGCATGTGATCATGAAAGCATACATGCATACGAGTATTTAAGCACCCAAGTACACATACCTCTAATCTCCCAATCATCTCGGCATTCAAGCACAATTATCAATGCATTTGAGCATAAACACGTCCTGCTACACGATCACTTCAGCCTTTGAGCCAATAGACATTTCATCATCTAAGTGTGTGCACATGTGTATGGATATCAAACACATGAATATCAATGCATGTGAGCATGCGATCATCGAAGCATTTCAAAATAGTAGTAGGTAATCATCAAGGCATCCAAGCGTATGATCTTGAAGGCATATAGGCAAGTTGGCATGTGATCATCAAAGCGTGTAAACAAAGAAGCACTCCATCATTGTAGCATGTGAACATAAATGCTCGCAATCAATGAAGCATGTTAACATGGGAGAATCCAATTATAAAAGTGTCCTAGCATATGAGCATTAAGGCATATAGGCAAGTGGACATTTCTCGTCAAAGCATATAGACATAGGAGAATACCATCATCAAAGCATGTGAACATAGAAGTATATGATCATCAAAGCATGTGAACATAGAAGCATGTGAATATCAAAACACATGAACATAAAAACATGTGACCATCTAAGCAAATAGACATGTGAGCAAATAATCGTCAAAGCAAGTACACATATGAGCATGTGATCGACAAAGCATTGAACATACAAGCATGTGAGCATTTAAGCATCTAAGTACACATACATCTTACCGTCCAATCACCTTAGGAATTAAGCACAATTATCAAAGCATGTGAGAGTTCGAGCATCCAACTTCATGAACGTTTCAATCTCTTACCATATCGATATATCATCATTCAAGTGTGTGGAAATGTGGATAAAAAAAAATCTTGTGAAAGAGTGGTAATTAATTTATATGTAATCATTTAAGCATGAGAGTATATAAGCATTTAATCAAGAGAGTATAGCTCATGATCATTAGAGCATACATGCATATGAGAATTTAAGAATCCAAGTACGCATACCTCAAATCTACCAATCACCTTAGCAAGCGGGCACGAACAAGCAAGCGGGCATGTGATCGTTAAAGCACATAGGCATGGGAGTATATGATCAACAAAACATGTGATCATGAAAGAATTTGAACATCAAAGCATCTAAACATTGGAGCATGTGATCACCAAAGCATGTAGACATATGAGCATGTGATCATCAAAGCAAGTACAAATATGAGCATGTTATCAACAAAGCATGAGAACATACAAGCACTTAGTCATGAGAGCAAACAAGAATGTGATTGTTAGAGCAAACAAGCCTATGAGCATTTAAGCACCAAAGTACACATACCTCTAATCTCCTAATCTCCTCAGCACACAAGCATAATCGTCAATGTATTTGAGCACATGTACGTCTGATAACATGATCAATTATGCCTCCAAGGCTATAGACATTTCACGATCATCGTGTGTGCACCCGTGTGTGGATATCAAACATGTGAATATCGACGCATGTGAGCATGCAATCATCAAAGCATTTGAACATATGAGCAAGTAATCATCAAAGCATCCAGTCATATAAGAATGATGGCATACATGTAAATGGCATGTGATCATCAAAGCATATAGACATGGGAGCATATGATCATCGAAATAGTGAACATCAAAGAATGTGAGTATTGGAGCATGTGATCATTTAAGCATGCACACATACGAGCATTTTATCATCAAAAGAAAGTCAAATGATTGTAGGTTATCAACAAAGCATGTGAACATGCAAGCACGTGAACATGCAAGCACGTGATCATGAAAGCATACATGCATATGAGTATTTAAGCACCCAAGTACACATACCTCTAATCTCCCAATCATCTCATCATTCAAGTGTGTGTACATGTGTGTGGATATCAAACATGTGAATATCAATGTAAGTGAGCATGCGATCATCGAAGTATTTCAAAATAGGAGTAGGTAACCATCAAAGCGTCCAAGCATATTAGCTTGAAGGCATATAGGCAAATGGGCATGTGATCATCAAAGCATGTAAACATGGAACCAATTTGTCATTGTGGCATGCGAACTTAAATGCATGTGATCAATGAAGGTTGTTAACATAGGAGCATCCAATCATAAAAGTGTTTGAGCATATAAGCATTAAGGCATAGAGGCAAATGGACATGTTCTCGTTAAAGCATGTAGACATATGAGTATATGATCATCAAATCATGTGAACATAGAAATGTGTGATCATCAAAGAATGTGAACATAGAAGCATGTGAATATCAAAACATGTGAACATAAAAGCATGTGATCATCTAAGCAAGTAGACATGTGAGCAAATGATCATAAAAGCAAGTACACATATGAGCATGTAATTAACAGAGCATTGAACATACAAGCACATGAGCATTTAAGCATCCAAGTACACATACATCTTACCGTCCAATCACTTTAGGAATTAAGCACGATCATCAAAGCATGTGGGTGCCCAAGCATCCAACTACATGAATGCTTAGGCACTTAATTTAGATGTAAGCATTTAAGTGTGAGAGTATATAAGCATTTGATCATGAGAGCATACAAGCATGTGATCATTAGAGCATACATGCATATGAGAATTTAAAAACCCAAATATACATACCTTAAACCTACCAATCACCTCAGCATTTAAGCAAAATCGTCAAAGTGTTTGAGCGCACGAATGTCCAACTATGTAATGACTTAAGCCTCCAAGCCTATACACATATTAGCTTCCAAATGCGTGCACGTGTGTGGATATCATACGAGTGAATATCAATGCTTGTGAGCATGCGGTTATCAAAACATTTGAATGTAGGAGCATGTAATCATTAAATCATCCAAACTTATGAGCATGAAGTTATACAAGCAAGCAGGCATGTGATCGATAAAGCACATTGGCATGAGAGTATATGATCATCGATACATGTAATCATCAAAGAATTTGAACATCGAAGCATCTAAACATTGGTGCATACGATCACCAAAGCATGTAGACATGTGAGCATGTGATCATCAAAGCAAGTACAAATGTGAGAATGTGATCATCAAAGCAAGTACAAATGTGAGAATGTTATCAACAAAGCATGTGAACATATAGGCATTTGATCATGAGAGCAAACAATAATGTGATTATGAGAGCATACAAGCTGATGAACATTTAAGCACCCAAGTACACATAACTCTAATTTCCCAATCTCCTCAGCATACAAGCACAATCATCAAAGTATTTGAGTGCACGTACATCCGATAACACGATCACTTTTGCCTCCAAGACTATAGACATTTCAAGATCATCGAGTGTATGTGGATATCAAACATGTGAATATCAACGCATGTGAGCATTCAATCATCAAAGCATTTGATTATATGAGCAAGTAATCATCAAAGCGTCCAATCATATGAGAATAATGGCATACAGGTAAATGGCATGTGATCATCAAAGCATATAGACATGGGAGCATACGATCATCAAAATATGTGAACATTAAAGAATGTGAGCATAGGAGCATGTGATCATTTAAACAAGTAGATATATGAGCATTTTATCATCAAAGGAAAGTCAAATGATTGTAGGTTATCAACAAAGCATGTGAACATGCAAGCACGTGATCATGAAAGCATACATGCATATGAGTATTTAAGCACCCAAGTACACATACCTCTAATCTCTCAATCATCTTAGCATTCAAGCACAATTGTCAACGCATTTGAGCATAAAAACGTCCTACTACACGATCACTTTAGCCTTCGAGCCAATAGACATTTCATCATCCAAGTGTGTGCACATGTGTGTGGATATCCAACATGTGAATATCAATGCATGTGAGAATGCGATCATCGAAGCATTTCAAAATAGGAGTAGGTAATCTTCAAAGAGTCCAAGCATATGAGCTCGAAGGCATATAGGCAAGTGGGCATGTGATCATTAAAGCATGTAAATATGGAAGCACTCTGTTATCGTGGCATGTGAACAATGCATGTGATCAACGAAGCATGTTGACATAGGAGCATCCAATCATTAAAGTGTTTAAGCATATGAGCATTAAAGCATATAGCCTAATGGACATGTTCTCGTCAAAGCATGTAGAGATAAGAGTATATGATCATCAAAGCATGTGAATATAGAAGTGTGTGAATATCAAAACATGTGAACATAAAAGCACGTGATCATCTAAGCAAGTAGACATGTGAGCAAATGATCATAAAAGCAAGTATACATGTGAGCACGTGATCAACAAAGCATTGAACATACATGCACATGAGCATTTATGCATCCAAGTACACATATATCTTACCATCCAATCACCATAGGAATTAAGCACGATCATCAAAGCATGTGGGTGCCCGAGCATCCAACTACATGAACGTTTCAATCTCCAAGCATATCAATATATCACCATTCAAGTGTGTCCAAATGTGGTTTAAAAATAAATCTTATGAAGGAGCGACACTTAATTTAGATGTAAGCATTTAAGCGTGAGAGTATAGCATTTGATCATGAGAGCATGCTAACATGTGATCATTAGAGCATATATGCATATAAGCATTTAAAAACCCAAGTATAAATACCTTAAACCTAGCAATCACCTCAGCATTTAAGCAAAATCGTCAAAGCGTTTGAACGCAAGAATGTCCAACTACGTAATGACTTAAGCCTCCAAGCCTATACACATATTAGTTTCCAAGTGCGAGCACATGTGTATGGATATCATACGAGTGAAAATAAATGCTTATGAGCATGTGATTATCAAAACATTTGAACGTAGGAGCATGTAATCATTAAATCATCCAAACTTATGAGTATGAAGTTATACAAGCAAGTGGGCATGTGATCGCTAAAGCACATAGGCATGGGAGTATATGATCATCAAAACATGTAATCATCAAAGAATTTGAACATCAAAGCATTTAAACATTGGCACCTGTGATCACCAAAGCATGTAGGCATGTGAGCATGTGATCATCAAAGCAAGTACAAATGTGAGCATGCTATCAACAAAGCATGAGAAAATACAAGCATTTGATCATAAGAGCAAACAAGAATGTGATTGTGAGAGCATACAAGCCGATGAGCATTTAAGCACCCAAGTACACATAACTCTAGTCTCCCAATCTCTTCAGCATACAAGCACAATCATCAAAGTATTTGAGCGCACGAACTTCCGACAACACGATCACTTATGCCTTTAAGACTATAGACATTTCACAATCATCTTGTGTGCACTTATGTGTGGATATCAAACATGTGAATATCGACGCAAGTGAGAATGCAATCATCATAGCATTTGATTGTATGAGCAAGTAATCATGAAAGCGTCCAATCAAATGAAAAAGATGGCATACAGGTAGGTGGCATGTGATCATCAAAGCATATAGACATAGGAGCATGCGATCATCGAAACATGTGAACATCAAAGAAGGTGAGCATAAGAGCATGTGATCATTAAAGAAAGTAGACATGTGAGCATTTTATCATCAAAGCAAAGTCAAATGTGAGTAGGTTATTAATAAAGCCTGTGAACATACAAGCATGTGATCATGAAAGCAAACATGCATATAAGCATTTAAGCACCCAAGTACACATACCTCTAATCTTTCAATCATCTCAGCATTCAAGCACAATCATCAACTCATTTGAGTGTTAAAACGTCCTACTATATGATCACTTTTTCCTCAAAACCAATAGACATTTCATCATCCAAGTGTGTGCACATGTGTGTGGATATCAAACATGTGAATATCGATACATGTGAGCATGCTATCATCAAAGAATTTCAAAATAGGAGTAGGTAATCATCAAAGCGTCCAAGCATATGAGCTCGAAGGCATACAAGTTAGTGGGCATGTGATCATTAAAGTAAACATGGAAGCACTCTATCATCGTGGCATGTGAACTTAAATGCATGTGATCAACAAAGCATGTTAACATAGGAGCATTCAATCATAAAAGTGTCCAAACATATGAGCATTAAGGCATATAGGCAAGTGGATACGATCATCAAAGCATGTGAACATCGAAGCATGTGAATATCAAAACATGTGAACATAAAAGCATGTGATCATCTAAGCAAGTACACATGTGAGCAAATAATCATCAAAGCAAGTACACATGTGAGCACGTGATCTACAAAGCATTGAATGTACACACACATGAGCATTTAAGAATCCAAGTACACATACATCTTACCATCCAATCACCTTAGGATTTCAGCACAATCATCAAAGCATGTGACTGCCCGAGCATTCAACTACATGAGCGTTTTAGTTTACAAGCATATTGATATATCTTCATCAAGTGTGTGCAACTGTTGTTGAAAAATAGATCTTATGAAGGACTGACACTTAATTTATATGTAAGCATTTAAGTGTGAGTGTATATAAGCATTTGGTCATGAGAGCATACAAACATGTGATCATTAGAGCATACATGCATATGAGCATTTAAGAACCCAAGTACACATACCTCAAATCTACCAATCAACTCAGCATTTAAGCAAAATCATCAAAGCATTTGAGCACACGAACGTCCAAGTACATGATCACTTAAGCCTCCAAGCCTATACACATATTAGCTTCCAAGTGTGTGCACATGTGTGTGGAAATCATACGAGTGAATATCAATGCTTGTGA
>JAOXJQ010046384.1:0-22078 GCA_025762765.1 Quercus bicolor | reverse complement strand
ATCACGTATTGAAGCTTTCAAGTCTGTTCAAGAAAACAAGTTCAGAGTGCAAAATCATTAAAGCTCGACAGCTGGTCTACAACTGCATCTATTGAGCTTAAGGAAGTTGTTCTTCATTTGGTGTGCTCAACACCTGCTCGACACCTGCTATCTGTCGAGATTTAAGATTTTCAGAATTTCAATATGATTTTCTTGGGATTTGTGAATATGTCTTTGGGCTTTCTTTTCTCCTAAACCTAGACATATAAAAGGATCAGTTTAAGGGCCATCAAATGGTTCATAAGTTGCACAAGCTTTGAGCAAACTCTGTTCAAGTAAATTGTGACCGGAGACGAAGTTCTTGCCCTAGTTCATCTCTTTCTCTTTGAAGAAGTTGCTGTGTATGTGCACCATAGGGTTTTATGACCAAGTATCTTCTTGATCTTCATCGTTTGGATGAACTGAAGAACTTTGCAACCAAGAACCTTCTTAGTTGGTGATTGAAGTCACGTACTAAGATCCACACAATTGGTTAGTCACGTACTGGGAGTCGTGCATCTGAAAGGGGAACTGTCACTACAGAACACGTCCAATTTGGTATTGGGGTAAGGGTTCAACTATAGGTTGGTAAGGTATTTGGATTCCTTTACTTGTAACCACTTGTTGTGATAATAGTGAAGTTTCGGAAGTGATGACCTAAAAATCACCCGGTGGGGTTTTTGCAGTTAGGTTTTCTCCATTCGTTAATAAATCACCGTGATATTTATTTTCCACTGCATATTTAGTTTATTGGTGATTTGTTTGTGCTACCACGCATTTTCATGTTAAATTGATTAATTAATAACTTGGCTAATTAATTAATTAATTTCTATCACAAGGGATTATTCAGTATGTGGCCTATCAATTCAGATATGTCTCATTTGTTTAACCTGCACTGGTAAAGTCTCTAATGGTTGAATAAAAGATCTAAGGTTCAATCTTCGCCTTTACCAAAAATTGATTGGTGTCTTAGTTAGATGATAAAGAGTTATCATTAAGAGCAGACGCCATAGATTGAAACTTAGTAAAAATACGAAAAACTTTAATTTTAACATAGATACCAAATTTACAAGAAATCAAAATAAAAGTTTATGTGAATATACAAAATTGAAACCAAGCCAAAGAATATAAACTGTATGATTAAGAAAATTGGTTACTAATGGATACTCAGAGATGCTAAAGAAAGACCAAATGATGTAAAACTGAAAACTAGTGCCCTAATGCTACTAGGCATAGTGCACACGATAAAATTACAATGAGAAATAAAAATTTAAAAATATAGCATTATACTTCTATTAATTATTTATAGATATGATAAAATTTCAACTTATAGCATCCATTTTATGATGGTTATTTTTTATTATCAGATGAATACACTCATCTAAATTAATAAATTAAGACAATCACAATCATCACAAACCGAATAGAAGATTTTTTCACAAAAACCTAAATACAATAAAATCTAGGAATTTAACTTATTTAGGAATTTTAATATACATTTTGTTTTTTGTTTATTTTTAACTATATGTATGCATATGCATGAGGTTATAAGTTAGTTTAAGTGAAACATTACACATTTTTAGAGTGTATTTGTGCTTTTAAGTGAAACATTACACATTTTGAGAGTGTATTTGTGCTTAAATACATGAAAAAAGATAATTTCTAGCATGCTCAATTTCACTGAAACAAAAAAATTAATAAGAAATTTTCGTGAAAAATAAAAATTGTAAATATAATCTACTGCTAGATCAAATTTTCTTTGTTACTCCATATATCCCTGGCCTTTTCAAACTTTCAAAGTTATTAATTAGAGGTCAATGACAATGCCATTGATTAAAAGTTTAGGTTTGATTTTTTATTATTATTTAAAAATAATATGGAATACATTAGTTTATAGAATCAACGAGTAAATAGATTCTATTAATATAAAATTTGGTGTGCATATTTAAATAACAGGAATGTCTAATCTGATATTAATAAAAAAACAATTTGAATGATAAAACATTAAATGAAGTTATAACAAGGGTATATATTTCTAATATAAAAGAGCTTTATTTGCAAAATAAACCAAAAACCAATCTCTTTTACACGAATGATATTGTAGGCTAAAGGTACCCCAAAAAATCCAAACAAACCTGACCCTCACAAATGATATGTTCATCAATTGACTTCTTGGTGTTTAAAACGTGTCATTTAAGAGTATGAGGTTTAAATGGGACCGTTTTAAAAAATATTAAGGATTTAGTGTGTCCCAAATCCCAATAATAAAATTGTAGATTTGTTTTTCATATATATTTTTTTACTTTTCCCAAATTTTAGGTCCAAATCCTCCACCACTTTGTTATAACACAAGGAAAATACTGCTGAATGAAAGTGCAACAGTTATCTTACTTATGAAAGCATGTAAAGACTAGAAATATATGTATATGTAATAGCCTGAAAGGTTGGCTTGTTGTGTGATCTTCGTTGAGCCAAATCAAGTGGCTAATAACATTCACATCAATCTCAATAAACTAGTTTGAGATTAAAAATATAGCTAAAAACTCTATAAAAAAAAAAAAAAATGCATTTGTCGCATCAAACTATCAAAAAAATTTAACAGTCTGTTTGACCTTGCCACAGCTAGCGAGACACTATTTAGGCTCCTATTAAAATTATAGACTAATTACAACTTACTGACCTATGGTTTGGTAGAAATTTAAGCTTGTTAGAATATATGTGATTCACTTGTTAGGAACATATGTCACTATTTTATGTAATTGGTTAATCCTTTGTTATAATGCACTTTACTTGTATTTGGGTAAATCTAGGATGTATTTAATACTTCAAGAAACTATGTTTCAAGATCAAGTGTTAAAGCCATGTAAGTCTGTCCAAGATTCAAGCTGAAAAGTGCAAGTTTATTAAAGCTCGACAGCTAGCCATCTATCGAGCTTGAAGAGCTGTTCCAGCCCGTGGCTCGACAGCTGCTCGACAGACAAACATCTGTCGAGGTTTATGAAAAACAAAATTTCAGTTCTGTTTTGACTCGAATCAGTGATTACGTGTTTGGACCTTCTTTTCTCACAACCCTAAACATATAAAGGATTATTTTAAAGGCCGTCAAAGGTGACACAAATTGCACAAGTGTTGAGCAAAGTTTGTTCAAGCAAATTGTGATCAAAGACAGAATTTACCCTAGTTCATTGTTCTTGTGAAAAAGTTGTTGCGTTTGTGCATCGTAAGGTTTTGTGACCAAGCATCTTCTTGATCTTCATCGTTAGGATGAACTAAAGAATTTTGCAGTCAACAACCTTCTCTAGTTGGTGATTGAAGTCATGTACTGGGATCTGCACAATTGGTTAGTCACATACTGGGAGCCATGTATTCAAAAGGAAATATTGTCACTACAGAACAAGTCTAATTGGATATTGGGGTAAGAGTTCAACTGTAGGTTGGTATAAGGTACTGGAATTCTTTTACTTGTAACCGCTTGTTGTGATAATAGTGGAATTTTGGGAGTGGTGACCTTAAAATCATTCAGTGGGATTTTTGCCATGTTGGTTTTCCCCAATCGTAAATAAATCACTATGTCAATTTATTTTCCGCTGCACTTAGTTTAATTGGTGATTTGTTTATGCTACCATGCGCTTGCATGTTAATTTGATTAATTAATAATCTTCACTAATTAATCAATTAATTCATCACAGGCGGTCAATTCAGTTTTGGCCTATCAAAGTTGCCTACCTGTGGTTTGAAATTAAGATTCCGTTACCCATTTCTATTAAAAATATGGGTAAATATGTAATTTTGCTCCTATTTTATGTTTCTCTCTTCCAAAAATATAAAAAACATAAAATAATAAGGGAAAACAAGATCAAAAGGTGAAAGTTTTGTAAACATTAAGAATAATCATTGGTCCCATTTTAAATATTTCCCTAACCCTTTCTTTCTTTGATTGCCTATTTGTAGAAACGGAGACTGGTGATCCCTTCATTCTATTGGCTAGCAATGGTCGTAGGGGTTGGTGCATCTTTCAGATATCGATTTCTAGCATGCCTTTTGTTTGTTCGTTTAGACCCCTTAAACCAGATTGTTTAACCTAATTAATTAACCAAGTTGATTATTAGGTTTATTATTCAGATTTAGTTTAAACAAGCATATATCATATCATGCATAAAAGCAAAAAAGTAAATAACACCATGATATAATGACCTAGGAAAACCGATGAAACGAACTATTTCAAGGTAAAAACCTGAGAAGAATTTGAGCTAGCTATTCTCAAGGTAAAGTAAATCCACTATAAAAGAATGGAAGTTTTTACAATCATATTTAACCCTAAATTTATTGCTACCTCATGTAGTAACTTACTGACATGACCACGTGCAAGCTTTGAATCTATGGATTTCTCTCTTCTTGGATTTACACCAACACAAGCATCCTTGCTTGCGACTTTGAGATCTCACTCAAAGGTTTCAGATCACCACCAGTAATGATCTTGTTGCAGCAACTATGTTCTACCAATGCTTGATTGTAGATCTTGCTCTGATAGATTCTTGTGTAGTTAAAAGGTACAAAATCTTTCAGATTTCACAAAAAGTAACACACAAGTCTTCCAAAAGTCTGAAAAACATAGCTAGGTTTCCCTTTTATATGTGGAGAAGTTGGAATGAAAGCCTAAATATTTTCATGGGCTTAGGCTTGATTTAAAAATTGTGCAAAATTCTGTTCCTACGATTTTCAATCTGTCGAGTCTAATTCTCGATCGGTTGAGCAAGGCAGAAACTGTCTTCCTTTTTCTACAATCAGCTAAACATGAAACTTGAAACCAACACTTTTAAGCATTGTCTAACACATAGACTAGACATGTTTTGTTCTCGGTTTGCCAACACATTTAAAATATGGTTCTAAACATTTAAACATCTTTTGTGTTTAAATTGTCAGTTTGATCTGTATTAACAGGTCTATGAGAGACCTTGAAGTGCTTTATTAATCCTCTTGTTGCCTACTTGTGGTTGCCTACCTGTGGTTTGAAATTAAGATTTTGTTACCCACTTATGTTAAAAATATGGGGAAATATGTAATTTTGCTCCCATTTTATGTCTCTCATTTCCCAAAACATAAAAAACATAAAATAATAAGGGAAAACAAGATCAAAAGGTGAGGGTTTTGTAAACATTAAGAACAAACATTAGTCCCATTTTTAATATTTCCCTAACCCTTTCCTTCTTTGATTGCCTATTTGTAGAAACGGAGACTTGTGATCCCTTCATTCTATTAGCTAGCAATGGTCGTAGGGGTTGATGCATCTTTCAGATATTGATTTCGAGCATGCCTTCTGTGTTTAAATTGTCAGTTTGATCTGTATTGAAGGCGAGTTATATATTGGAATTCCTCCGGACAAGTGTTGGACTCATTGTGTAAAATATATTTGTTTATATAATTGTATTATATTCTTCCCTCAATCCTGTTGAATTACAATTTAGTTTATGTTTTTGGTAGTTATATTACATTTTGGAGGGGAAATATACTTTTTTTTTTATGGTAATTATTGTCTATCAAAAATATTGTTGATGGTAAGAGGGTTATCATCTTTCTCAAGTAGCCACAAATTTAAATTTAAATTAAAAAAAATAGAAAATTAAAAAAATTAAAAAAATAGAAAATAAAAAAAATAAAAAAAATAAAAAAACCCAGAGAGAAAGAAGAAGAAAGTGTACATACATTGTTCAATAACATATGGGATTGATCAAGAAATCCTCCTGGTTGAGGTTATATTTATTAATCATGTCTTTGTCCGTTTCTGCAAATAGGCAATTAAAGAAAGAAATGGTTAGGGAAATATTAATAAGAGCACTAGCATTGGCGGATTTTAGAACCCCCGGTTGCTATTTTGGCAACCATACTTATAAAAAGATGCTGAAGTTGGGTTGCTATATCTAAAAACATTTGCAACTCAGTTTCAGTGGGTTGGTACATTCACAACTTCACTGTATCTGGTTGCAAAATTAGTTTAATATATTTAATTCCTCTCTCCATTCTCACGTCTCTCTTTCCTTAGATTCTTTTCTCTCATATCTCAACCTCCCTTTCTCTTTATCTTCTCTCATTTCATCCTTTCTCTTCACTCTGTTTTGTTCTCTCCTTTCTTTGTCTCGGTCTAGTGGAGGGATAAGCGGGGAGGAATGGAGCGATCGGCGTGGAGTAGTGGGCATCGATGATCGGCGTGGAGCAGTGGACATCAGCATCTGTGATGGAGCCATGGAGGTAATGGGTCACAGTGGTTGCTGGATTTGTGGCTAGTTTTGCTGGGTACGATTGTCTTGGTGCCGATTGTGGTAGTTGCTGTGATGGGTGGGTCTATTGTGAAGTAGTGTTTCGGTGATGGTGGAGTCAATGGTGGTGTGGATTTAATGGATTTGATGGGCGTGGGTTGTGGGATGTTTGGGTTTGATGGGTTTTGCTTTGATTTTTGTTGTTGTGGGTATTGGTGCATCTACAGGTTCATGGTGGTGGAGGTGGGGGGTTGTTGTGGTGGTGGTGGGGATGGGTATGTTGTGGTGGAGATGGCTATGGTTTGGATCAGATTTGGGTCTGTAGGCATTTGGGTCGAATTTGGGTGGTTTGGATAAAATTTGGTGGTGTTTAGGTGGCTAAGTGTGGTTGAGTTTTGGTGGAAGGTGTTGTGTGGATTTGCGGGAGAGAGAGCCAGTAAGGTAGAGAGGAAAGAGAGATGGAAGAGTAGAGCAAGAAACTGAAATTTTTTATATTATTTGTTGGTATAGCTTATATTATTTTAATGAATTGTAAAAAATTGAAATGTGGGTGAGCTGTAAAATGAAATGGTCAAAATAGATAAAGTAGGTTTTGAGGATGTAAAATAGTGTCATTTTTTATATTATTTGTTGGTATAGCTTATATTATTTTAATGAGTTGTAAAAAACTGAAATGTGGGGTGAGCTATAAAATGAAATGGTCAAAATAGATAAAGTAGGTTTTGAGGATGTAAAATAGACATTATTTTACATCCTCGAATGTTAATGCTCTAATGGGACTAATGTTTGTTTTTAATGTTTACAAAACCCTCACTTTTTGGTTTTATTTTCCCTTGCTCTTTTACATTTTTTTTATGTTTTGGGACAAGAGAGACATAAAATGGGAGCAAAATTACATATTTAGCCCAATTTTTAACAGAAGTGGGTTACAGAACCCTAACTGAGATTTAGGCTTGGAGGGTCTTTTGTTATTCGTATACTCCAACTTTATTCTCTAGTGGATCATTTTACCGCTTAGAAGGCGACGGAGAGGTTTTTCACCGAGTTCTTCGGTTTCCTCACGTGCCAATATTGTCTTTGTATTTGCATCTCTCTAACCTTTACTCTTACCTTTTAATTGCTACTGTGTTGTGATTAATTATGGTGTAGAGTTGGTTATTTGTTTGGGTTTTTGCTTGAACCTATTATTCCATACATCTATTGTTTGGGTATAAGCTTATGTTGGTTAAATTTGAAATTGGGGGTCTGAACACTCATTAGTGTTTTTACACTAATTGAACTTTAAATTGGTATCAGAGCGGGTACAATTTGTCGGATTTTTACATCCTAAGTGTGATCCTTGACCCTACAATGGATAGGTCTCAATCCCTATATGCACCTCCCTTCTTTGATGGAACCAATTACGCGTTTTGGAAAGTGCCTAAGCGTGTATTCTTGTGCTCTATCGATAAGAGCATATGGTGACAGGCTAAGAATGTATTGACCCCTTATAATGAATTAATTGGTTAACTAGCCAAGTTTATTAATTAATCAAATTAACATGCAATATGTGTGGTAGTACATACAAATCACCAAATAACTAAATATAGCAAAAAATAAATTTGACACAGGTGATTTATTTACGAATGGGGAAAACCACCAAGGCAAAAACCCCACCGGGTGATTTTAAGGTCCCCACTCTCGAGAATCCATAATTATCAAAACAAGCGGTTACAAGTAAAGAAATCCCAGTACCTTATACTAACCTACAGTTGAACCTTTACTCCGATACCTAATTGGACTTATTCTTTAGTGACAATCTCTCCTTTTCAATGCACGGCTCTCAGTACATGACTAACCAATAGATGCACGGATCCCAATACGCGACTTAATCACCAACTTGAGAAAGATGTTGGCTATAAAGTTCTTTAGTTCATCCAGACGATGAAAATCAAAAAGCTCTTTGGTCACAAAACCCTATGGTATACAAACACAGCAGCTTCTTCAATAGAAAGATGAACTAGGCCAATTCTATCTTCAGTCACAATTTGCATGAATAAGACTTTACTTCACACTTGTGCAACTATGCAACCTTTGATGGACCTTAAAATAATCCTTATATATGTTTAGGGTTGTGAGCAAAGAAAGCCTAAACACATACTCACGGATTAGATGAAAAACAGCTCTGAAAAATTGAGTTTCATAAACCTCGATAGATAGCCATCTATCAAGCTAGCTGTCGAGCCATGGGCTTCAACAGCTTTAAAATCCAGAACTTTCTCACTTGATTCTTGAACAGACTTGCATGACTTTAACACTTGAATTTGAAACCTTGTTCCTTGAAGTATTAAACTTATCTTAGATCTACCCAATTACAAGTGCGTTTTGTCAAAGGATTAGCCAATTATATAAAATATTAACATATGTTCCTAATATTGAATCACATATGTCCTAACATATGGGATGTGGTTGAGAATGGATGGACTAGGTCTGAGGCTGCCAAATCTACTTGGGATAAGGCAGCAATAGCCAATGCTAATAGTAAAGTTTTAAATGCTATCTTTTGTGGTGTCTCACCCAATGAATTTCAAAAGATTTCACATGTTACAATTGCCAAGGAGGCATGGGAAATTTTGGAGACCACATATGAAGGCACCAAAAAGATGAAGGATACCAAGTTACAAATGCTCACCACTCGCTTCGAAAAGCTAAAGATAAGTGAAGATGAGTCGTTCGACTCCATCTATCGGAAGCTAAATGAAGTGGTGATTGGCAAATTCAACTTGGGTGAAAAGACTAAGGACTCTAGGGTTGTGAGGAAGATACTACGATAATTGTCGGAGAGCTTTCATGCTAAGGTTATTGCCATCAAAGAGAGTAAAGACCTTGATGAGATTAAAATTTAAGAACTCATCGGTTCTCTTCAAACCTATGAGTTATCTCTACCATCACAAAAGAAGAGCAAATCTCCTACTCCAAAGAAAATCAATGAGAGATTGGAAGCTCAAGACTCTTCGGATGAGGATGAGGTTGAAAAGGAAGTGGCGTACCTTGCTAAGAACTTTCGCAAGTTTTTGAAATTCAAAAAGGATGGGAAGTCTTTTGAGAAGTGGAAATTCTCAAATTTCAAGAAGGATAAGAAAGACTTCAAGAAGAAGGATTCCAAGGACACTTCTCCATCTCAAGCAGTCACTTGCTATGAGTGCAAAAGGCATGGGCATATGAAGAAAGAATGCCCCACTTATTAGAAGGCAAAAGGTAAAGTCTTTGACACTACCCTTAGTGACTCGGACAGCTCCATTTCAGATTCAGAAGAAAGTTTTGACGGAGAAGGAAACTACTCCGCATTTATGACTATTGCACCCATGGACTCTTTAGATGATTTGAGCACTCTAGTGGAAGAGCTTGGTGAGCACACCGAAATGGAGTCTATAGGAGTTGGGGAGGAATCCGATAATGAAGATGAAGAATGCATCTATGAAAGAACAAAGGGATTGCAAGAAACCAATAATTCTCTTCTTAAGAAGACTAAAGAGTATGCAAGAGTGGCTAAGGCAGCCATAAGAAAAATTAAGAAAGCTGAATAGGATTATAAAAGTCTTCTAGTGCTGTACAAAGAAACGACGTGTAAAGTTGAAAGCTGAATGAAGAACTAACCAAAGCCTATTCCAAGATCAAATTTTTTGAGCTTGAAGTGATTCAAGCTAATGCCAAAGTGGAGCATGTTGCCTCTAAGAAACTTGACGAAGTGCTTGCACATCAAAAGTCTTTTTTCCACAAATGCAACTTAGGATACACCGGAGAAAGTAGCTCAAGCACCAATATGTCTAAGGAGATGAAGTTTGTTAAAGCTAAGGAACCAATGGTAGCAACTCCAATTATTGAGAATGTGAAGGTTGAGAAGAAGCCAAATGTGATTGCTCAAAGGGTTTTGACAAAACCTCCAAATCCATTTGTGGCCAAATGCAAGGGTAAATGGCAATCTCTTCCGAAGTCACAAAGAGGTCCTCAAACTCAACATTTTTGCCACCATTGTGGAATTTGAGGACACATTAGACCTAATTGCCACAAGCTTCAAGCATTGAAGAATACAAGTTCTCAAAGGCCAAGAGGACAAAGAAATGGCAAGGGGAACCTCAAGCAATCAAAATGGCAAAAAGTTGATTATGATATTGGTGATGTGATGAAGATGATAGACACCATCACTTCTTGTTTGGCAAAGTTCACCCTAAGGTTTAAGAATTGCAACTCAAATACCCAATACTCTAAGAATATCACCCCAAATGCACATGCCGTGTGGGTGAAGAAGGGCACACATGCATAAGCATTAGAACATGTCCATGCATCAATTCATTCTATATGTTGTGACATTGTTTGGTTGTTTGCTTATGTTTTTCATTCTAGCATGTTTTTACTACTTTTGCTTGTTTTTAATAGCTTTGAAAATTTGTTCCTTTTGATCAATCTTTACTTGTTTTGTGTCAAAAATCCAAAAACACATAAAAGGTAGAAAATGTAAAAAGCTTGATTAGCATTATTGTGCTTTGTCACACGCATGTTTTGCCTTGTACCTTCGTACAAATGGCTTTGTGCATTTACGAGCTTCGTTTGTTCTTTATGCACTCATATCATTGTGGGAAAAATATTGACATCTATGTGATTGTTGTAAATAGATGTTCAAACTTGTTATGAATTATTAGCCAATGGTTTTGTCAATCTTGAGACTTGCATAGACTTGTGCCTATATATCATCCAACTCTTTTACGTTTTCGCCATATAGCTCAACAAATGTCAAATCTTGAAAAGAGATAAAGAGCTGCAAAAGCTATCGCACATTCTATTATTTGACTAGGAAAAAGGGAAAGCGACTTGTAATGAAAGTGTATGGTGTCCAAAAGCCAAAGGCTTATTCATCAAATTGAAATATATCAAAATTTCAATCATTGTTCTCAAAATGAGATGTTTTTGTTCGTAAATGATCAAATGTTATGAAATGTAAGAAGTGAAAAGAAATGCTTCAAAGTTATGTAATCAAGTTTTGTGGAAGGTCATATATGCATATTTCTATAATTGAGATTGGTCACTCTTCCTAGTGCTAATTGTGTATGTCTTGGTTGAATTGATTATTGAACCTTCACATTAGACTAAGGACTATCTCACATTTGGTACCCGCACACATCACACATGTATATGTTCAATGAATGTCATATTCATTTATGTGATTGTATTTGATTAAATATGTTGTACATACTCAATCATATGTTGATCAAATACAAAAAGATTTTTGAGTGTTTTCAGTTGTTTTTGGAAAATGTTTTGTTTTGAAAGATTTTTGAAAATCCAAAAATTTCTGCGACTCTATTTTGGTGACTAACCCGCGGGTTAAGCCAGTCGCAAAACCCCAATCACGAGCTTACTTAGATGCTTTCGCGACTCTCTGGCGAGTCAGTTCAGTTGTCACGAAAAATACTTAGAAAAACTTCAAAACTTCTGGGTTTTTGGCAATTTCGCAACTAAGTTTAGCGTTTGCGAGTGGAAGCTCCATTCGCGAGCTTACACAGAAGGATTCGTGACTCCCTTTGTAACTTACTCACGAGTGGACCTTCCAGTCGCGAAAAACAGTTGGACACAAAATTTCAAAATTTTCTTCAAGGGATTTTGGATGCTCATTTTGGTGACTTGCTCGCTAGTCAATCCAGTCACAAAAATCGTGTGTTTTGCACAAATAAGGTTAAATCCAAGACAGTTTTCAAAATCTTTTCAGTTTTCCCTCGCATCATATGCACCCTCATTGTCTTGTTCGTCTCTCCCTCTCCTAAAACCACCATTTTTACTCACAAAACCTCCATTTTCTTCATCAATCCTTCATCAATCTTCAAGAAAAGGTATGGGTTTTCACTTATTTTCATTGTATTTCAAGTTTCTAGCCCTAGGTTTCTTGGATTTTGTGTTTATGTTGAGATATGGAAATATGGTTGTTGAATATAGTTTTGTTGATGTTTTGATGATGTATGAGTTTTGTTGGTTTTGTTAGTATAATGCTTATTCTGCATGTTTTCATGTTTGTATTTCATTTTTGTGTATTGTACTATGTTTTTGGTTGTGTTGTGCATACCATGTTGATGATAAAATGCCTCTTAGATGTTTTTGTTTCTATTTGGATTCCATTGAATACAAAGGTTGTAGGGATAATCATGTTTCTTTGATTTTGAAACATCATAGGATTATGTGTTTTTACACTTCGTCCTAGTTTGTACACTCTTGCATATGATGCACACACAAATATAATATTTAACATGTTTTGTACTTAATGTCATGATTCTATCATGTTTTGATGTTTTATGTCTTTACATGTCATTTTTTTTTAATTACTCTTTAAATTAAGTTTTTAGGGTTTTAATCCATTGTCCATTTTGTTAATACTAACTTGTTACTAATCAAGTTTGTTATAATTCTTTGTGCTCTATTTTGTGGTAATTGCTGCTTTATTTTAACGATGGCTCTAAGGAAAACCACTGCACAATGTCCTGACAAGAGGAAATGCATGGATGATACCCGGTTTCGCTCCTCCCAACATTTTGAGTGATATAACAAGCACTTTCACAAAGTTCCAATCATTCAAGAGCGATTTGTGGATCTTGTTGATCTCAAGGACTACTTCATCCCAAGCTGTTTTGTGGATAGAGGTTGGGAAATGATTCTTAGTGATCTCCCCAGAGTTTGTGAACCACTGATTTAGGAATTCTATGCCAATGTCATTCTACGAGATGATTACCTAGATTGTTGGGTTAGAGGCAATGCATTCAACTTTGAAATGGCGGACATTGATAATGTTCTTGGACATGGAGATATAGATCATAACTTCACTCCCTTCATGGACAAAATGCTCTCTATAGAGACGCCCATATTGGTGGTGTTAGAGAAGGAAGATGTCTCAACACTAATGCCTTCCCTCTTGATTTGCGATGCTTTACCTACATCATGGTGTTCAACCGATATCGGGTAAGGAAAATGACCACCATCAACAATGCAAGATTCATCTTCCTCATGGAACTTCGGGAAAACACTTACATTGACATTGGTGCTCATCTATTCTCCATCCTTGTCGATGCAACAAGGACAACCTCAAGGCCTATGCTTATCCTCCCTAGTCTAATCATAAGGATCCTTGATGAAAAAGGTGTGGAGACTCCTCAAGACATCAGCCTTATGCCTACAACTCCTGTTATCAATGCTCTAACAATTACAAGGAGCAAAGTTCGTCTTCTGGGCGATGAGAAGGAGGTTGATCCTGCACAAGAATAGCCTATTGACATCGAGATTGAAGCGGAAGGACAACCATCTTCTTCTCAAAGAGGTAGTGGTAAAGGAAGAAGCAGAGCCTCATCATCTTCAATAGTGCCTCTGGATGCCTTCAGATCATTCTTGAGAGGATTGGTGGCCTGAGAGAAGTCCAAACTGAGCACTCCAATAGGCTGACCACCATTCAAGACCAAATCAACTTGCTTGCAGCAAAGTTTGATAGCTTCACCAACCAGTCTTAGCCCTTTGGCCATTCTGGTCAAAAAGGGGGAGTAGTATGGAGTAGGTCTTAAAGGGAAGCCTTACCTTGAGGCAGAGAACTTTTACAAAGTTTTATAGCTTTTATGTTTTTACTTTTATTATGGGTTTGCATAGCAAAAAAAAAAAAAAAAAAAAAAATCATTTTACCAATTTTATATAACAAAATTAAATATAAATCACACGTCCCATTCTCTATATGGGTGGAGTAAAATATGCTTCTTCTTTTTTTCTTTTTTCTTTTTTACATTTTTTTATAGTGATTATCAATGCATAATTGAATGTGGACGTCCTTTTTTTCTTTTTTCTTTTTCGCTAGAGTATAAATGCATTTTACATCACTGAATGTGAATGCTCTAAAATTTTCATATATATATATATATTATAAAATGAATATATTATATTGTCTTTATTTCAAGTGAAATGGAAAGTGTCCATTTGAAAGCCATAATTTAAAGTGCAATAAATTTAGAGTCTAAATTGTGCCAAGAACATTATGTAATCTTAGTAAAAGGGGAAAGGGTTAAGAATTTACTTGGTGTGAGTGTGAGGTATCATATTGTTTGAGGAACCCTAAATGTAATCAGAATAAAAGATCGTCAACAATCATTCTTAGGTATTTTCGAAGCATAAAGAATGATATTAATTCCTTTCACATTTATGGTAAAGTCTACTCATTAAATTCATAGTGTGTTCCATTAACAAGGGCATTCTAGCGCGTTGTAGATTCTTATCCATGACTCATCATTTGACGATGCCCACTCTTTTAAAATAACTAACTAAACATTATAAAGAGTAAAGTAGAGGATTTTTTTCTTCAAAATAACACCAATATTAAAACAATTTTGTTAGTTAGCATTATTTCTAAACTATTTAGCAAACTAACATCTCAAAATATTACCATAGCAAATCGAGTATCACAAGCTCAATTTCAATGAAAATTCGCTTGGAACTCAAGTTCCACAAAAGAAAAACCAAAAAGTTGAGATACCCTTCTTCTTTCTCTTCTTCTCCTCTAGAAAAATCCATGACAACCTCTCTGGGAAAAAAAAAAAAAAAAAAAATCCACGACAACCAAAGAGACAACAAAAACACAAACACAAGCAAGGATCAAAGCATAATTCACATGAAAGCTCTCAGCCACGAATGATGAACCCAGTTGGCGACCAACGAACCCAAGCAACAAAACCTACGAACTTAGGGAATGAACCCACGAACCCGGTGGTGAACCCACGACCTAAGCGATGAAACCCATGACCTAGGCGGTGAAACCCATGAACCCAAGCTCGGATTGAACCCACGACTCAAGCGAAGGTTGTTTTCCCCTCTATTTCTCTCTTTTTTATTTGTGCAGAGCAAGAACTCGAGTTCCACCGAAAATCATTTTCTACGAGCTCAAGTTCCCCTAGAAATCAATTCCTATACACTCGAGTTGCTGCAGTGAACTCGAGTATATTACCCTTGAGATGTTAGTTTCATAAATAGTTTAGAAACTATGCTAACTAACAAAATTGTTTGAAAATTGGGTGGGATTATTTTGAAAAAAAAAAAATCCCAAAGTAGAGCAAACCCTTAACGGGTACCCGTTAACCGAATCACAGTCCCAATATATAATGATTTAAATATTTAAATATTTGAATTTCCAACTAATTGTTCTTTCTTCTTCTTCAACTATTACATGGGTGTGAGTGCCGCTTCTATACTCAACCACATTCTCTACAGCCGAACCCATAAGCCCTAAAATCAAGACACTAGTGCCAAAGCCGTAACCAACACCATCTTCACTCACCTCAAAGTTGGTTGTCTCCAAAAAGCCATCTCAATTCTCTTTGTTGCCCTAGTACTTTTTTGTTATTCCCTGGACACCCATCTCTTCCAAATTTGTTCTTCCAATCATGCCATTGTTGAAGCCCAGAAGGTCGAGTCCCATCTACTCACCTTCTCCCCTACATCGCCCGTCTTTCTCCTAAACTGGGACTTATGGTAAATATGGATGTTTAGTTTATGCAAGGGAGCTGTTTGAGGAAATGCCTTAAAGAGATGGGGGTCTTGGAATGCAATGATTATGGCTTATATGCAAGGTGGGTGTCCTGAGAAAGCCCTTTCATTGTTTTCAGACATGTATAGATCAGGGCTTTATGCGAGTGGGGTCACGTTCGCCAATGTTCTTGGGTCTTGTGGTGTAGTGTTGGCACTTTTTCTTCCGAGACTAGTTCATGGGCTTATTGTGAAATATGAGTTTGTTGCGAATGAAATTTTGGAGAATTCAATTGTTGATGTATATGAGAAATGCTAGGTTATTAAAGATGGGCGAAGAATGTTTGGTGAGATTAAAAATCCAATTACTATTTCTTGGAATGTGATTGTGAGGCTATATCTTGAGATGGATGATGGAAAAAAGGTGGTCTTTATGTTTTTCCAGATTTTCCAAACTACGGTTAGGCCCTTCAACTTTACATTTTGTAACGCACTTGATGCTTGTTCAAGTATATTTGCACTAAAGGAGGGGAAGCAAATTCATGGAGTTGCAATTAAAATGGGTCTTGAAGATGATGAAGTTGTTTCAAGTCCTCTCATGGATATGTATATCAAGTGTGGGAAATTAGAGAAATGCTCATAGGTTGTTTGAATAGCTAGGTTCAAAAGATTTAATTTCTTGGACTTCAATTGTGTTAGGGTATGAAACTAGTGGGAAAACTAGGGAGGCAAATGAGCTTTTTGATAAGATGTCTAATGCGATGTGATCTATTGGAATGCAATTTTGGCAGGGTATATTCGTTCCCTTCAATGTGAAAAGGCTCTAGACTTCATATTTTTTATGCGCAATACAACTAAGGACATTGACTATGTCACAATTGGGATAATTCTGAATGTGTGGGTTGGTCTTTCAGATGTTGAAGTAAGGAAACAAGTCCATAGTTTTATCTACTGAAATAGTTTCCCTTCCAATCTCGTTGTTGGCAATGCCTCTCTTGACATGTATGGTAAATGTGGGAACTTGAGAAGTGCCAGAGTTTGGTTTTACCTATTAATAAGTCAATGGAGGGATACTGTTTCTTGGAATGCTTTATTAACTAGCTATGCTCGTCATGGCCTTAGTGAACAAGCAATGACAATTTTCTCAGAGATTGAATGGGAGACAAGACCAAGTAAGTTTACAATTGGAAACCTTTTGGCTGCTTGTGCAAATTCTTTTTCTCTTGAGCATGGCAAACAAATTCATGGGATTTATTATTAGAAATGGTTATGAGATGGATATTGTGATCAGAGGAGCTTTAGTAGATAAGTACTCAAAATGTCATTGTCTTGAGTATGCTTTCACAGTTTTTAAAGAGGCAGCGTCATGGGATGTGATTCTTTGGAACTCCATAATTTTTGGATGTTCTCACAATCGAAGAGGTAGGGTGATACTTGAATTGTTTGGGTTAATGGAGGAGGAAAGGTGTAAAAGCAGATTATGTCACCTTTCAAGGTATTTTGCTTGCTTCTATATATGAAGGACTAGTTGAGTTGGGAACACAGTATTTTAATTCAATGAGTAGTGAGTACTGTGTCATGCCTGAGTTGGAGCACTATGAGTTTATGATTGAACTCTATAGTTGGTATAGGCACATAAATGAGCTGGAGAAATTCATTAAGATGATGCCTTTTGAACCCATTATTCCAATGTTGACAAAAGCCTTTGATACTCGTAGAAAATATGGATGCTTGAGGTTGGGAGAGTGGGCTGCTGAATGACTTAATGAATTGAATCCTTCAATGGAACTAAAATTTCAAATCATGGCCAGGGAGAGGAAGTAATCACCACAAATGAAGATTGAAAGGAGCTATATTCCTGCATTTTGAGTTCTAAGGACACAAAGAGGCAGTAATCACTATAAATGCAGATTGAAAGGATCTATATTCCTGCATTCTGGTTTCTAAGCCTTGTAATTTTTAGAAGGAGATAAAAGTCATTTGCATCCGATTTTTTTCAGTCTCCTTGAAACATAGGGATAGTATTTAAATGATTAAGCTGCACCACACTTTTTACAACCAACCTCCTCACATTTGTTTGCAAATGTTAAAACCCTTTTACAACCTCTCTTTATGTAATTGGAGTATCTTCCATTGGTTTAAGGTTGTGCTTTACAGAATCTAATGTCTGGCTGAAACTGGGATGGATATTAACACTAGGAATAGGTTGGATATCAAACGGAACCTATTAAGTTCTTGATTATTCTCTTTGTCCTAGACCTTATTGTTGTGCCTTGATAAGAGAGCATATGCATGGAATAAGAAAATGGTTAGATATATTTTTCCAGAATAGGAATATTTGCAAATTCTCTCCATGCCTCAATCAAGGTATCGAATTCCAGATTAGTGTGTGGCACTAACTTGGCTTAGTATGCTGTTTAATCTTGGTAATTTCTGCATTTGGATATGAAGTTGGAAAAAAAAAGGGAGAATTGAGATTTTTTTCACTAGAATTCAAGAACATGCAAGTTACTTGGAGATGGCTTTTTCCACAAAAAGCTTAATTTTTTATATTGAAAATTGAATCCATAATTTTTCTTCTGGTCAGTAAGCAATTGGGTAGAATGCACCTCTTATCAGTTTCAATCTTTGATTTTCTGTTGACTTGATTAGCACCGTCTAATATTCTTTTCAACATGATTCTGATATATGCTTAACCAGTCAGAAGGATGCAGCTAGCTTCATGTCAGTTGACTATTTGCTATTTTTCTTCTTTGGGCCATTTGGGTTACATAGTCAGAATTTTCTTTTAGAATTAGCCCCCTCTTCCAAATTCCAGTTTTTGAAAGGGCATTAAATTATGCTGGTAGATTTTGAGTAGAAATATTCTGCAAATCTATTAATGTTTTGTTGCTGGATGCTACTATTACTGGAGAAAGCAGCACCAAATGCTCTGCCTATTAAAGATTCTTTGATGCAACTATAGACTTACCTTGGCAAAGTTCTGCAGGTTTTCCTGAACTATTGGTAGCTTCAATTGACTATCAAACTTCTGGTAGAGTTTCTACTTCAATTTAAACATTAAATTCTTATGGCATTTTCAGATGGAATTTCCAACTAGTTGTCTTAATGCAGTTTAGCAATAACAAACTTAAAAATAGTGACTTCATGTAAGTCAAGATGAAAATTTGTGCTCAAAATTAATCAACTGCGTTCTTTTTGTTGCTTTTTGACTTTTTATCTTATAACTTTTATATATACCTCTCATTGTTTAGATGGCTGATTACTTGGTACTTAACAGTTTTTGTTCTTGCAGATCTTAGTACTTGTGAAGTTCCAAGGGATTTAGTACACTTGCTAATCCTATTTGGTTCTCTTTGGTGGATTTTTCTAGATTTTTTTTGTAGGGTTGGGGGAATTTACTTTTAATTTTTTATGATGCTTGAATTGTATTTAGTTGTTAAAATAATGGGTCTCTATTGGTGTCTAGTAGGGCGTTGAAACCCTAACCACCAGTGGAAAGTAGTAAGTCTCTGGGATTGGCCAAGTGTTTTTTTAGTCCCTTCTCTAATAAAGGCCAGTGGAGTGTGACAGTGGTAGGGGGTGATAAGGTGTTGGAAGGCAACCATATGTAGAGAACTTTTAGAGTATCTAAGGTGGAAGTGGGCCGGGCAACTATACTAGTGGAGGAGACAAAACCTAAAGAATTGAAAAAGAAGGGTCATTTTAGTCTGCTGGCAAAGCTTTTCACTGATAAGAGATTTAATAGGAAATCCATGAAAAAAACTCTATGGAACCTGTGGAACCCTAAAAGAGACGCAAAATGCAAGGAGTTAATTGACAACCTTTTAATCTTTGCTTTCAACGATAGATATGATATTGTGAGAGTCGTAAGAATCAGCCTTTGGTAACATAGTCTATAAGTAAGTTTTTTGTTCTATTCTTATTCATTTAATTTGGTTGTGGAATATGTTAGTAACATGGTGTATTGTCTTTCAGCTTCTAAGTGAAGTGGTTTTTGATTTCTTGAGGGCTGAGATGACTCAACAGAAGATCACAGATCTTAAACAATCATTGAACAGGTAATTGCTGGACGGCTATGTTGGGAAGTGGTATCTAGGTTGTTGTTTCTCTGAGTTTCTATCCATGCTGCATCTACCACTTTATAAGTTGTGGGAAGGACCAATATCTCTTGTACATGACAAGTTTTGCATATTTGGGGATGTTCTTAAAATATCTTGTAATTGAATTTTGTCAGAAATAAGTTGTTCTTATATCAGCCTGTTCTTGAATTGCCTATTGCTTCAGGTTGAGCTTTCAAAGAACTATCAATATCTCATCAAAAGATAATATTCATTTAACAGTGTGTTATATGATCAAAAAACCTGTTACATGTCAAGTTCTTGATTTTGTTGAGCCTAGCTCTTTTGTTTTTTGATATATTACCCTTAGATCTGCAACTCACTTTATATGTCTATCCATCCCTTTTGACAAATGTGATTTTGGTTGCTTACAGTGAGTTTCAACTCATTCATGAATTTTGCTTATATGTTCTATCCGCATCTCAAAGAACTGAGACTATACATGCTACATTGTCCACATTGCATGTTGTCCTTTCATGGATCCCTTGGGTTATATTTTTGAGTCACAATTGTTATCAATTGTTTGTACCATCTTCTTGCCTAGTTGACCTTTTCCCTATGTTAGAAATTATATTAGAACTTACCTCCCATGTTGTGTTTATGTGTCTTAGATTGAGACACTCCTAAAATCTCTTCCCTGTGCCATCATCATATTGAAATCTTACCCTTCATTGCTTAACCAAGGTATGTTGTTCTTTAATTCTACTCAAGTAATTATAATTTTCTTTTTCAGGAAGTGATGATCAGTCACTGCTTATTTTGGATTCTGCTGGTTGCAGCCCTTAATTTGGGGGACTTCTACAATGTGCAGTATGTTAAGATGTATAACATCTTCATGATGCAGTTACAGGTGTGTCTGAACATAATTACTTCTACAAATTTATCTGCAAATGAATGTCTAACAAATTAGTTTTGTAGATATATTGTTAAATTTATTTCTATCCATTTTGTTGTCTAGTTTTCAATTTTTAACTTCAATTCATCTTCTGTTTTCTATTTTTATTTGCTTGAATTCTTTGCTTCTTGATTACTAGATAGCCAAGAAATAAGTAGTCAACTCGCCTAAGGCTTGGTCCACTTGAACTTGGTCCATGAACCCCTCAAATCTCTAAGGCTTGGGAAAGTACCAACTCGCCTAACATGAGCGGTGGTACAATTAAAAACCAAACTATTATAGGTAGGTGAAATTGGAGAGTGAGTATTGAGAAATTTATAAACCATGAGAGAATCAATTCCAAGTAGTGTGTAAATCCCATATGCTAAGTTAGATATAAACCTTCCAAACCTGCCCAAAATTCGGCCATAATAGTTAGTGTCGTCTGGGAATTTGCTTATTTTTTATAGCTTATTTGTATAGTGTTTATTTATAGGATATAATTCTTGGTAACTTTTATGTTAAATGTGTTACAAAAAGCTAAAAGCGAGTTTATTTCAAAAAAAACTAAAAACTAAATTATCTGCAAAAAAGCTAAAGACAATAAGCAAAAAGCAAAAAAAATGTCAACAATTTCTAAACACAAACTAAGAGAGTAACTGACGATCTAAGAGAGTAACCAATTATTCAATTTTTACTAAGAGTAAAGTCTCTAAAGAGATATCCTAGGTCAAGAACCTTTTAACTCAATTTATTTGCATCTCTTGGTGTTTTTAACAAAAACATCCTGAGTTTAAATCTTCACCCCCACCTATCGAAATGGGAAAACAAAATTAAAAAATTAAAAAAAAAAAAAAAAAAAAAAAAAAAAGAAGGAAAGAAAGAAAAAATAAGAAGAAGAAGACTTCCCGCGCCTAAAAACCAATATTACCCCACCAACTACCAACAGTATTTAGTGTCATAAAGCCGAATGGAGGTGGGGACCAAAACAGTGAAAAATAGCAGTTGTGGGTTCGATTTTGTTGTGATTTAGTAGTGTGACATCCGCAATAAATAAAATTCAATAGCTTGGTGTATGCCAGTGTGAACTACTTTTGAGTTTAATTTGATGCCGATGGGTAGTGATATGTTGGAAAATAAGCTGATTGCATACTAATTAACCATAGATTCCAAGTTGTGAAAACGAAAAAAGTGAAAGCCATGGAAGAACTTTAGAAAACTCAATTTTTGTTGACACCAATGAAAAATGGACCGCACTTGGAAAAAAGACCAGGTGGTTGTATACGATGCCATAC